>JAWWEM010050400.1:0-11598 GCA_035582935.1 Ormyrus thymus
CGTCGGCAGCGCTGGAGTTGATGGCCGATGCGATTGGAGAATCGCTCGTAATGGCGTGTGTTACGAGGTAAATATGGAAAGGAGATTGTCGGAGCCGTCGAGTTTTGAGTTGTGGAGAAGGATTCTTTGTACATGCGCAATTTAGAGCAGTGATTTTCTCGCGGATCGTTTAACTACAAGTCTGAGTTACAGTCTTATTCTCAATCCTTTTTATTAACATTCCCCGTTGATCGTGTAAAGTAAATACTTCAACTACTAATATAATATCACAAGGCTGAATCAAGTTCAAAGTACCCTCCTTCGCGCCTCAGCTTTGCAATAAGCAAAACTGAGAGCTCCGTATACGCGCAAGCGGCAGCGCGCAATTAGCTCGCAAATCGGCGGATTAAGGAGGTCGGCGCCGCGCTAACGGGCCGCTTTCGCGAGTCGTAATGCAAAAATTATATAGATCAAAAAGTCGGCACAATTACGCGGCCGCGCGCCGCGGAGCGACAGTTCCTCGGTAATTAGATCGAGCTCCAAGGTGAGCCGAGAGCGAAAGGGTGCACCGGGGCTTTCGCCGCACGTGACTGGGGATTAATTACGAGGGCGGGCAAAAATACCGAATGGAAGGCATTCGCGTTCTGTTTTTTCAGCTTTCTGCAACGGGCTCGATAATTTTGTGCATAAGTAAGTGTGTTTATTTTGTAATTATGCATAATCTTTTCTATTATAAAAAGGTGTGAATCGTTAGAAAACGCGGCGCAATCGACGCTAAAGTGGCTTCAGTGTTTAATCTCGCAATTGGAAGAAAATATGCGGGGAGCTGCCTCATTTTGAAAAGCATTCCGCGGAAAGGCTTCTGAAATTGAGATTTTAATAGGCAGGCGAATAATTCGAAAGAAAAAGTTGCGCGCACCGAAGTGGACTTGAAAGCTCCACCTGAATCGAGGCAGCCAATTCGCCGCGACCGCGCTAATTGTAAGCGCGCCGGACACGCCTCGGCGGCAATCAGCCGCTCGCGGTCAATTGTGCGCCGCGCCCGACCGCCTCTATCGGAAAATCTCGGGGCCGCGCGCTCGAATCCCCGCGTCGGCGACTTATTATACACTTCCCCGCGGACGGACGAAGGGGAGGAACGGGAACCCGTTCCGCTCGAAAATGGCCATCGCCCGCAGCATTTATCGAGCCGCGAGTGTCGCCGCGACTCCGCGGCGGCTCCGTCCTTTCGTTAACGATCCGGCGAGAAATGCCGTTTATTGCCGCCGTTACGGCCTGGGCATTAGAATGCGAGGTGTTTAACATTCTTCGCTAATGTCAATGCTTTTACCTCGGTAGTTCAATTCTCACGTAATTCAGCCGGCTAAAGTCTTCTTTTACGGGCGACGGGGGGGAAGGAGGCCGATTTGAAAGGGATAAAAATTCAAAGGCAAGAACAGGCGAGCTCTGGAAGGCGCTTATTTGCGTCTAGCCCGCGTACAAGTAATCGAGCTCGGGACTGAGTTTTCTGTCGCGAATGTCGACGGGGGCCAAATGTGGGCAATTTCACAGTCGCGAATTAAATTTAAGCTCGATTTAAACTTGGCAAAAGCTATGGTATAAAAAAATTCTCTAACTTTCGCGAAGGAGAACTCGGCTCAAGTTTGGGCCGATCCCAATTACTTTTGCGCGCGTTACTTCTTACGTGCACCGGATTATCCTATAATAAACTGCTGGAATTAATGAAATTATTTAGAGGAAAAACTAGTTTCTCGTCAAAAAAAAAAAAAAAAAAATAGGAACGCTCTCGCGCGCGGTACATATGAGTAAAGTCTCCTATTTTATAGTTTCACAATTTTCTTAAAAGAAAGTCTTTCTGGGAGCGGGAAGGCATTAACTTTTACTCGATGGAAAATTCTCCTTTTGGAAAAGGAAGTCGTACATTTCTCAACTAAATTTCCACGCCGACCCCGTTAAAGTATCCCTCTCCCTCGTCAACAGCCGCCTCAGTCGGCGCAGTGCATGTATAAAACTCGAAATCGAATTTCCCAAGTGCAGCTCGAATCGCCGCGCTTTTAACGCAAGCAGAGCCGCCTGCGTTTGGCAACAAAGGCCGCAGTCTTACGCACGAGGCGCGGGCACACACATTTATCACGAGCGAAAGCGCGCCTCGCGTAACGGCGCGCGTGTGAATTAGCGAGGATTCTCGCGAGGCTGAGGCGAGACAACGGCTCCCCCCCGCGACCCGTTGGGTAACGATTCGCAGAGCCGTGCCGGTTTTTCCAGGGGAAAAGTGAAAGGCGGCCCGAAAACCCGGGCAAAAAGCGACGAGCCACCCCTCGGCGGCCCGATTGATTCGAGGAGCCGACTGGAATCGGCTAATGGACGCTGCGGCGAGAGCCGTTCGAGTGATGAGGGCTTTTTTGGGCTGGAGGAGAGCGCGGTTTCACTCGTTATGTAAGGCGAGAGCGTAAGGTTGCCGTCGCGAACAGTAAGGATCTACGGGGAGCAAGCTGAGAAGTGCCTTTTCTTGTCTAAGGCGGAGGCTGACTTTTCTGGGGGTTGGCTGCTTTTTATTTGCTTTCAAATTTCTGTTTAAAGCGGCATTTAATACTATTGGGAAGGTAGAATGGCAAAAAATGCAGTCTAGTCCAAACTATATAAATCTTTCAAGGAAAAGTTTCGAGAATGTTTGAATGTCTCGATTGAAAGAAATTTATAGTCATCAAGTTCCGGTACCATTATTGTATTCAGCGTAGATCGACTATAAATTGAGTGATAAAAAGCTCCGATTTCGCAAGAAAAAGATCGCGTCGAGTTGCACTTTGGTGAAATTTAACACATCGCGGATGAATATTCAGCGTCCGAAAGAAAATGTTTTTGCTTTTAAATCGAAATAAACATTATAGGCATGCCATGAATAACAGATATTCTATTGGAGAAAAAAGAGCGCCGAATCTCTGATTATCTGTTCTAACTAGTTTTTATTTCCTCGTCTAAGCAGATTGAATTTTTTTTTTTTTTATAATTCTGGAAACGCCCGACTAAAATTAGGTAATTGCATCACTGCTTTGTGACTCGATTATTCAAACAAAGTAAAATTACGGCGGTGTTGCTACACGGTGAAATATTCAGCTGCTTGTTTGCGAATTCTTTCCAGGTAGTATATTGTAAGCTAAGAAAAACTTGCGCATACGATAAATCAAATTTAAATGGCCTTTCAAAGCGAACAAACAGTTTTTCGATTAATTCACTTGAAGAAAAAAAGGCTTTGTTGTCCGCGAATTTATAAGTACTAATTCTTTTTCTACATTCTAGCAATTACGCCTTTTGTACCAACTAAAATCTGTTTTTCTACCCGCAAATTCATTTTCGAATAAATTCCCTTTCAAACTCCTAACACAAATCTAATCAGCTCGCAAGCAACCGACTCGATCGAGTCGAAAAAGCAGCACTGATCGGCGTCGAAAAGAAAGCATCGCTTCCTTCAGCTTATAAAGCGAGAAAAACAAGCGCGACAGTCCATCAAACGAGCCGGGCGTACAAAAATTCCCCGGATTCCCGGAGAGCGGCTAAAACAGCGAAAATAGCCGATACCTCGGCCGGAGGCGAGAGAGGATCGGCACGAAAAACGGAGGCTGCGGCCGTGATCTTGACCAGCGCCTCGAGGCGTCCGTTCGGCCGATGACCGCTGCATTTGCATGCCGCGGCGCTCTTTCTCCGAGAGCTCCGACGCCACCTCCTCGGCTGCGGCGAGGATCGCTTCGGAGGTTTTTGGCGGGGTGAAAAGCAGCTCGGCTTGAAGTGAGCTTTCTTGCCGAGCAGCGAAAATCGAGACTTCTTTTGACAAATTTACTTTCCTACACGAGAAGTTTACAGCCGCCGCCTCGGCCCAATTAATTTCTTCACCTCGGAAGAAAGTCGCCTATCGACTTTCCTCCGATTAATAATCCCGCTCGATACACTTCTCTCCTCTCGTTTCGCAAGTGCTTGGTTAAAGGAAAGAAAAAAAAGCCGAGCATCATCGCGCGCGCGCCTAAACAAGAGGGGCCGCTTAATTATCCTCGCTCCGTAATAACGCGCGGATTCTCTCCGCGGGTTATTATCGTTGCACGGAGAGGAGGAGGCTTTTGCAACTTGTCAGCGGGAAGAGAGTGAAAGGCGAGAGGCCTCTTCGATCGGCTCGTAAGGCTCGAATGTAAGCGAGTCGACGATGCCTCTTTTGCTCGCCGCTGCCGAGGGGCTTCGATAAGTATTCTATTTGCGATTGTTTATTGTCCCGATTACAACTAAGCTTTTTGCAATCGCTTATGAAAATTGGAGATTTAGTTTGGGATAATGGTTCGCTGCTTCGATCTGGATGTAATTACGTACGAGAGTGTCGGGGCGGTAATCGATGCTGAAAAGTGTGCGTTAGAAAGCAATAAATAGAAACTTTTATTCCGCACGTAACGCACGACGAGCCTATACGATAGCTATCAATTCAGAAATTCGTTACGAGAGAAATTACAATAATACATCCTCGTACAGTTTCTAATCACATAGCTTCCGACGTAAAAGGAAGCTTCGAGGCAGGCAAAAACTCCTTACAAACGAGAGGGAGAGCGCGTATCTCGATGCGAAATCAATCCCGTAAAGCAGCCTGCCGAGACGCGAGAGCTCCGCTCCGCTCGGCTCCGTATCACCGAATCGCCCGACAAAAAGCTAAAACAATGACTCGGTACAATTAGCCTGCGACTCCGCGCAACGACTCAATTATCCCGGGTGCATCTCGTTCCAGTTTCGTCGCCCGTTCCGCTTCCATTTCCCCCGACTCGGAGAGGATCGGGCTTTGCGTCAGGGGGGAAGGTGCACATACGCGCGTTATATCGCGAGCGCCGATCTGCGCTGCAGCTGCCTCTGGCCGCCGCGCGATTTTCGGCGCGCGTTTCACTTTTGCCTTGCGCAACCGCGTGCACTCGCGGCGGAGATGTGTGCTCCCTCGGTAATTAAGATATTTTAATTAAGAGGAGCGAATCGGAAAGGAAAGAAGGTTATAGGGAAAGCCGCGAGGATTGGGCAACGCTTGCAAAACAATGTGGATTAGCCTCCAGGATCTGGGTGAAATTTCTAGCTCGTAAGTCGGGCGTAATCGTTGCGTTTAAGCCGACGTTTACGAACGATTACGCCGCGGGGAATTTCTTTTCGAGGGTTATATTTTGCGAGACCCACATCGCGGTCGGAGAGGTCTGAGAGAAGCCCGCGGGAGAAAAGCGATGCGCCGCGTTCGATTCCGCGAGCGATAAATCTGCCTGCTCTTTGTTCCGCAGCGAGAAAAACTGGAGCCGCGTGAATTGAGCGCTGAAACTGAAAGAATCTCACCTTGAAAGCGTCGCTCGCGACGCGAAACGCGGCCGGCATTAGGAGCGTTATCGATCGAAATTTTGAGCAATATTGAACCGGTCGCCATTGACATCGATTCCGCGGCGAGGAAAAGCGCCCCCCGTCTCGCGGCGCTTGAGGTCGGGCTTTGGCTTTCTCCGAGGCGTAAATTAATATAAGAAAGTCAAGCCGGGCGATTAGAACGGGTCAGCCGGTGGAGCGCGGCGGCGTTAATGAGTCCGCGCGCGACGTTGATGTATGCGCCGTAACGCGTAATTAGCCAGTTAGTCGAATGACGAAAAACAGCGGGCCTTTATATTCTTCTTACAAAACTCCCCCCGGCGCAAATTGAAAAGCTTGGGAAATTTTACGGGCTTCGCGTAAATAAATGGAAATGTATAAGTACGAAAAACGGAATTTTTTAATAACCGCGGGGTAAGAACGCTTCCTTCCTCGATTTTTGCGGCGCGATTAATAAGCACCCGACACTAGGAAGCATCGAATATTAGCCGTTAATCATGTCGGGGAGAGAGAGAGAGAGGGAGAGACGGAGCGTGCAGGAAACGCGGCGGGGATCGCGGAACGAAAGCGCGGCTCGATCGCTCGGTCACGTTCGGCGCATTTTTGCCCGCCGCGAGAGAGCCCGCAATTTCGAGCCGCTGGAAATTGGCCGCGTTGGGAAATCAAGCGCCGCTCGATCGCCGCTTTTCAGCTGCGATATAATGCGCGAATTTTTCTAATTGTGACCCAGGTTTCCTTTGAAAAACGCGCGAAAGATAGAGCGGAATTGTAATGGAGGTTTTTTTTTCGAATTTCGTCATTAAACAGCGCCTTGTTTTATTGGATTGAGTATGCTAAATAATTTTTTTTGGTCTTAATGCACCGCCGCTCGTACGATCGACGGCTTATCTCAAATGCTGCTGTAATTCGAGCCCAATTTTCCGAACTTTATCGAGCTGCATTAAAAGTTTCTAAATTCCTCAGGCCTTGAAGGCGGCGGCAAAGACAGGCGATATTGTATCGAGAACCAGTCGGCAAAGCGCACACCTGACCTCTATTTCGAATGGTTGACCGGTCAGACATGCGGTCGGCCGAAATTTTTCCAAAAGAAACGAGTTTCGCGCATTGCGAAGCCGAGGGTTAAGGCCGAGCTCCCCGCGGCGACGAAGCGACACGAGCGCATACCCTCCGCGCTCGCCTTTCGATTCCCGCACCGCGTTCGGGGCAGAAAAATGAGGCACGCGCTGCCGCACGTGGATTGCCAGCTCTCGGCGTTTGGCAAGCGGCCACGTGACGACGGCGGCTGCTCGCCGTGGGCGTCGTTTTGGAAGCGCACGTGATTCGCGTGGACGGCGCTTGCGGCGGAGGTTCAACGGACGACGCGAGCGTACGATTTTTCTTGGAACGCTCTTGCGTCGTTCGTTGCGGTTGCGCGCTTGTGGATCGAGCCGCGCGAAACTGTCTAATTGGGATTTGATAGAGATATATCGAGCGGGGCTGGAAGCGAAACTAGACCTGGACTTGTTTTACAATCGTGATTTACTCGACAGTGAGATATTTTAATACGCGCGTTCGGGTATGCTTTATGTCGGGGAGTGAATTATTTCCCGGGCGGGATTCCGCCGTAAATCCTTTTTCGTAAGCAATAAGTCAAATTTAAAACTTTCCCGGGATTAGAATGCTTGGATAACGAGGAATGAGCCGTACGTGTTGCACGTGTGTCATAACTGGTGCTCGATCAATGATTTCATTGAGTACCTCATTTGATTTGAAATGTTACTTGCGTCAATGCAATTGGTCAATATGTACGGTTAAATCTAGCCGAGCGTTTCGACTGGAAGCCAAGCTCTATTAGAGTTATCGCGTCATTACTTTATTATGCGTTTGCTTTCAATTAAATAATCGTGAAAATTTTCAAATTCTCCTGCATAATCAGCTTGTAAATAAATATGTTTACCGCAAAAGCAGAGCCCATTGTGAAATACAGTTCAACTTCCTTTTACTAAATTCTCGTAATAAAATGAACTATATTATTATATATTAAAATTAGAGGCTCCGGCCAGCAAAAATCAAAAAGCCCTGAGAAGCCAAGTTTTCCGAAAAACACGCTACAGTTTCCACGATCCTCCGGAGCACTGAATTAGAAAGCAATGGGATTTCCTTGGCCAAGGTACGCGGCACGTCCGCAATCTCAGCTGCCCCGTCAGCGTCCCCCCGCGGCCCACGCAGCTGACGACACGTGCAGTCGCGGGCTTGTCACTCGAAGGTTGATCCTTCGCGCCCGTAAGAGCCGCGTGCCATTGTCTGCCGCTTGCCGCCTGGTGCGTTTCGCGCCGAGTTGCGCAAGCGGCGGGCAGTCTGGTATGCGGTTTGCGAGAAAGAGAGAGCCTGAAAAAATCAAATTTATATTATCGCCAAGGCTGAATTACCGGCCAGGAAGAAAGCGAGCGGGAAAAGGCTCGAATCCTGCTGAACTGTTGCGCGGAAAAGCGCAAAAGATTCCTGAAAAGGATTGTTAAATTTGAATTTTAAAGTTTTGTACAGAACAGCGCGCAATCGAGCCGATGACGCGCGATTGAACCCATTTCTCAAGGACTTAGCTCGGGTAAATGAGTTTAGAATTCAGCGGAACGAGAAACGGCCGATCGAAAGCCGGCAAAAGCAAGGGCGATACATCCGAGGAAGAAAGCCCACCGCTTTCGAGACCCACGAACAAGTGAATGAAAACGAGTAGGTCACTCGAGCGTTCCCCCGGCTCCGTCTTTGCATCTCGGCCGCCGGTTATACAGTCGCTCCAGTGATCGCGATTCACCGCGAGCGCTCCGCCGCGAGGATTTCTCGAGGTTGCGCAAATCGAACGTCGTGTTCGAGCGGGTTTACGAGCCGCTGCGCTTCCATGTGGTGTACGAGCGGCGCGAGCTCTTTTCCCAGCGAAATCGCGTGATAAAATGTTATAGTGAGAGGCTTTTTGTTTAATGCGCTGTGCATAACGCTTACGAGCAAATGTGCGAATGTAAATCTTTTTTCACTTTTATTCAACAGTTCGGCCGTTGTAATAATTCTTTATTTCTTAATAAGTAGAACGGGAATTGGTTTATCGCGCGTCGGGTAAATAAATTCTAGCCGGGTTGCATCTGCGTAGTTTATTCGCATCTAAAACGTAATGAACTTGCTAATGATTACAACTTAACTCAGTCCATAAGCAGAGGATGAAATCATCCTTCCCGCCCAAACTGAAGCCAACAGCAGCCTTCGTTCTAACCCGATCACTCTCTGCTTGCAGATTCTCGAAATTGAGGTGCAACGTACAATGCCAGTCGCCTGAGCGGCAGCAGTAACAGCAGCATGACGTCCAAGTTTTCCGCTCTACTCGCAACCCTCGCCCTTGGTAAGAGACGACTTTACGATCGCACGTCCGTCGGAGCGCGGCTCCTTATCGCGCGCCGTTCTCTATATCAGAGCGCGGCGGCGGTGCTCTCGCGCGAGCAAAGAAATTTCCGAGCGTTCGGCAACGCTCCCGGGGCGCACTTTTCTTACAAAACGATTTCGCGCCGGGTAGCGCGCTTTCCGAGTTTCGTGCATACGTGCATAGGCGCGTGGCCGAAATTTGAATTTTAAAAAAACGGCAGCTGCTCTATATTAGGTGCACGACTTAATGAAAGCGCGAGGAACTAATTTAATAACTCGCGGCGTATACATTATTGAGTAACCCGGCGAGATGTAGATGCCAGATTAGATTGGATTTGAAATTGAAATCGACTTTTCACTTTTTTTTCAGCGCGAAACGTTTAGGTAAAAAAAAAAGGCTTTAACTCCTGTGCCGCTGCTCGCGGTGCTTTGCGCGCGTTAACGGTCTGCATCTCGAAACTAAATGCAAATGCCTCTTCTCGCAATGTCCATATTCGAGCGCGAAAAATCGGAGCGTCTGGTTTTCCTACTTTTGTACCGTACTTTCTTTCGTCGAGATAATATGGCTGTAGGCGGGAAAAAAAAGTCATATCGCGGGGTGTAAAAAAATGCGCGCGAAAAAAGGAGGAGAAACTTTGTTTTTTTTTTTCTTGTTTACGCTCCGAAGGACAATGGCCTACCTCGTAAGTTACTTTTTTTCAGCGGAGGAAGACTCGCGCATACGTGAGTTTACTGTTGTAACTCTCGGCTTTTTGCTGCCTCTTTTTCAGCACTTTCTTGTCTCGCGCGCGTCTGTAAAAACATCCCGGGAATACTAAAACCTCTTGAAACGCATTCCTGAAAATTCAGACTCTAAGCTCCAAAGAATAAATGGCAATAGAGCCTTTCGAAAGTGGCTTCTTTAATTGAAAGTTATACTTATTGCTTGCCGATAAAAATCCAGTTGAAATTTAATCGAGAATTTCCTTTAAACTTAATTGAATCGGTTTATTAGCAATTACTGCGGTGTCATAACGATCAGACCCAACTTTCTGACGTCACAATAGACAATATTATTATGCTTTTAAAGACCGTTCGCGTCGAGACAAAACGAATGCCTTGCGTCAATTATTGCCGCTAGTCCATTAAAAAAAAATATATAAGATCTCGAGAGGTGCCGTTGCACTATCCTGCATATTCACTTCCTCCGCGTAACCGACTGTAAAGAGACGTAATCTCAGCGGTCTTGGCCTCTTTCTCCGCCCTTAATTCTCGAACGCCGCCGTTTCTCAACGACTCTCGCACAATCCGAAAAGTTAAAAATCGCCTGCCCATTTAGCAGCAGCCAAAAGCGGCAGCCCACCTCGCTCGTAAATCTCTCCCGCTCTCCGTCGGAGCGAAATTCGAAAGCGGCGCGTTTTCCCGGGCTCTCGTTTTTCATCCCGCGGCGGCGGCGGACAAAAGGCGCGCAAAAAGCCGTCGTCGGCGCGACTTGCCAAGTGTGCCGCGGAGAGAAAATGCCCGCGGCTCGCTCGGCCGGCAAGAATTCGCCTCGCGTGCGGCGTTCACGCGACGTATCGCCGCGCCCCGCCCGGAAAAATGCACGCGTGCCGCGGCCGGCACGTGCGGGCCGCCTCACGTGCGCACGCGTGCCCCAGCTATGCGAAAGATAATGCGTATCGCCGCGCGCGGCGGAAGCGATCGCGCGCGCGAGAGACGCCTTTCACGCCGAGCGACGGGAGCCAAGGACGGCCGCCGCCGAGCGTTCGCGTCTTCCTGCTGTCTCGGGGGACGGTGGCTCTGTACGCAATTGTTTTCCGATTTAGCGGCCAGCTGCTCGGCGCAGATCCACACCGTGGCGGCGGAGCCAGCGGTCGAGGCGGCGGCGCCTCGGAACGATGATTTCGTCACCCAGACCGTCTATGGCTTTCTGGACTTCACCACCACCATCGCCAACACCGTCATGGTTTTCAGCCCGCAGAGCGCACCGCCTGGTGAGTAGCTGTCTTTGCCATAAATTCGCTGGCTAATCTCCAGCCTTCATCGCCGTTCTTCGTTTTGCACACCCAGGCTAAATTACACCATAATCGGCCGCTCTGCTTTTTAGTACTCCGTGACCCGGTTATGGAGGCGATGCTAATCTTCTGCTCGGGTCAAGTATACATGTGTTGGTGGAAAATTTAATTGTTTCTTTATATAGGACAGAAAGTGACACTATCGACGATCTGAGTGACACATTAAATTGTTTGCTATATAGTTTTTTTTTTATTCTTTTGATCGCTGCTGCTCCATCTATTGTGGAGCTAAACGGAATGCTTAGTTATATCTCTGCGATCTGGAACTTTTCATAACAATAATTTTACTCGCAATTAAATCGTAATTGTACTCGCGCGTAAGACGTTTATGTCATATATTTCTCAATTGCTATAACTATCGATCTGAAAAATGAGAAAAAAGGAACTCATTAAGAAACCATAAAGCCTAGTTTTCGAATTCATTTAACGGAGCGACGGCGACCCTACTTTTCCGTTGTGGTAAACCAGATTTTGAAACCTCGCGGCTCAGACAAGACGAACGCGATACTTAATTCCGTAGAATTTCTCGAGCCGCGCGATTTCGCGTCGTTAAAACCGCTCGTATTTTTTCTATTCTCCCGTGAACCTCAAGCGGATAATAAAAGCCCATTTCGAGCTGCTTACCCTCGCGAACGAGCGACTTTCCTCGAAAAGCGATTACGCACTTTCCATTAACAGCCTGGAATCCGAGAGTGCGCTCTCCGTTCCAGTTCCAGATCGTTCTAAATTTGCGACTTTACATAACTATACATAGTCGTCGTCGCGTTGTCGCAAGAGCGACATGATCGAGAACGGCGATCCGCAAGACGTAAGGATC
>JAWWEM010050401.1:0-11597 GCA_035582935.1 Ormyrus thymus
TACAATTAATCTGCAACTGAAATATGCAGTTAAGTTAATCTGGATTATGTTTATGCTCGATTCTGTAACTTCATATTCATTTAATTTTACAACACAAAAGATTCGATTCACCACGGATATAAAATGCGGTAAAATAAAAGTTTTAAAAACCCTGCCGCTCCCATCTGTCAAACCCCGCTTTTTCCAAAATTCAAGCATCTTAAATATTTACAGCGCGATTCCACGTAAAACAGTCGGTATACACAATCGCCCCTTTTTCGGCTACACTCACCAAGAGGCGCCGGTTGACGCTGCTGCTCTCTTCCACGTGCTTGTTTGTCTCCTCTCCGTTTTTCCCTCTCCGCCGGTTTGCTTATTCTCGCTCTGTTTTACCTTTTTTTTTCCCTTTGAAGGCGAGGCCCTCGGCATATATTTACCCGGGGCGTGGAATGAAGTCTTTGCCCTCCGCTCTCAAGCCCGGGGTATATGGACGTATTAGGGATGCGAAATGGTATTGTTTTAGTTACGACTTGGCCCGCGCGCGGGGGTATAATGAAATCTTGGATTCTTTATCGTTTGCTAGGTAAACTATTAAATTTCCCTTTGATTTACGGGCGTACCTTTTTCGGGGGATGCGCTTCAGTTCGGCTTGGTTTAATATACCATTCGTGAAGTTTTAGAATTTCATTTATCGAACATTAACTGTAGTATTAATATTGAATTTCATTTCTATCGGAAATCTTATTAGTAATGATACTATTATAAAATATTGAGGTATTTAATAACGGCAAGAGGACGATGTTGAAGAATTCGTTTTATTAAATGGTTTTTTCTTTTTTAATACATATTTCCGTACGATTAAATCGTGTATATCATGTTTTATTCATCAGTATAAAGATCTTTTTATTGTTTATAGTAAGAAAATTTCATTCTGATCAAGCAGAAATATTTCACATAATTTAAAATAACTGGTAATTTTGATTTTATAAAATATTAGTTTATAGATCAACCCAATTATTTCTTCAATCCAAGTAATTTTTTTTTTATTGGAGTAATATTTGCATTTAACTATATTTAACTAATATTATAAAAAATTTATTTCTTTTACACAATATGCTTATTAAAAATCTAATAATTTAAAAAAAAAAACAAACAATTTTTTTTTCACTCCGTAACGTGCAATTAAAATTGTAAATATTCCAAAACACACAAAAAGCAGTATATAACGTACACATACTCAAGCTGAGGCAACAAAGAAGGCAGCCCCATCTCCCGAAAACGCTGCAATATCAATGGTAATCTAAGCATGATAGATCGCGAAAATCAGAAACCATCTCCCCTATAAAAACTCTCTTTCAGGCATACCAGCATGAGATACGACCGGAGATTGAAATCCTATCCGGGCCGAAATCCCGTGTCTTTATTACGCGAGTGACCGGCTGCCTCTCGGCTTCCTTACGTTTTCGGCGATCGCGAACGCTCGACTGCGCTCACACGTGGGAGGTAAATCGCTTCGACGGCTTAGCAAGAGACCCGTAAACATGGCTTCCTATTTTTGACGGCGAAAGGCAAGTTCGAGCGCTTCAGAAGGGACGCGATTAGTGACGGAGCCCTTTGTGGCGCTTCGCTGAAAGATAATTGGCGAAAACGATTGTTTCGAGGATTAGGGGGACGAGGCAATTGCAGAATTGCTTACTGGAAGCTATTGAAAATATCTTTTTTTATTATTATTGAGCGTGCGAAATTTTGTCACCCAGAATTTCCGGCTAAATTAATCGCGTGTTTAGTGATTATACACCCGCTGGCTCTTCACTTACCGAATTAACGAGATAAGTGTTTAGATCAAGAGCCCTTTGGCTTCCACCTATGATGGGCAGTCTGCTAAAAGACGCTACGATACACGTATTAACTTTTGACAAAAATTCTCGTTAAAACGATCAAAGACTTAAATTATGCCTATAATTATCGATAGTCACGAGCAGCTACCTGGAGTGAACGAAGCATGAAAATTCATTTTTGATACCAAGTCACCTTATTAAACTACCGTAAATGCTTTATATTACTAAATCAAAATTATAAATAATGGATTTACTCCTTAATTCGGATTATTGAAGTAATTAAAAATGGTTAAACTCTTAAAACTTCTCGCGCACATTGCAATTCAATATATCTCTGAAATTACCAATTCAAATGGCACACATGCAAAAGCAGCATACAAAAAACTCTTAAAAAAACTGCCCTGAAAAAAGTCATACCGACGAGAGAGAGTCCATTGTGTCAAAGGGCAAAAACCGGCTCGGGGCGAAAGTGTAATTTAACGCCTCTAACCGCGCGTAATTTCCAATTCAATTTACGACCCTCCGAGCCTCTCCCCGCGCTTTCCGGGATTCCGATGATTCAGCCGCGGTCGTTTTAATATTGAATAGCGAGGCGCATAAAAAATGCAGCGGCATCACCGAGAGAGAAAGAGAGAGAGAGAGAGAGGCTGCGAAATTAGAGCCGCAACCCCGAAATTTCTCTGCGAGAACGACGCCGAGATTAAAGGCACATCCGCGAGAATCTCTTTCGCACTAACAAGAAATTTTGGCAGGAG
Source organism: Ormyrus thymus (assembly GCA_035582935.1). Classification (NCBI taxonomy): domain Eukaryota; kingdom Metazoa; phylum Arthropoda; class Insecta; order Hymenoptera; family Ormyridae; genus Ormyrus; species Ormyrus thymus. Next base: position 2,573 of record JAWWEM010050401.1, read on the forward strand.
ATTTCGGTTAATGCCGGTTTCGCTCTTCAGCGTGGAGGTGAGGAAAGCAATCGACGGCTATGAATTATTCAATTCAATTAGCCTGCCTTTTCAGGAAATCAAGTTTCGTACTAGTTCTTAATTATTAATTTACAGGGACATATTTTTCTGCCCTCCGGCCGGAAAGCGCCAACTTACTGGCCGCTGCGCAAAACGAAGTTGCCGCTTTCCGGCGAATTCGAGCCAAAAAATAGTATACACACCTTGGCCAGTAAAACAAAAAGCCTCAGATCACCTCGGCTACGCCTCTTCCGACAATTGCATATGATCTGAGACATTTCTTACTAACATCGTAATTTTTAACCTCTTGCATTTTTTTTAAGATGCATGGATTGTTGATGCCCGCCCCCGACCCACAAAACCTTGGTTTCGCCTCGAAAAAAATCGATTAAACGATCGAGCCGTAAAATAATCCCGCAAAACAGAAAGCAAAATGACCTCTAGGCTCTCCATATTAGACTCGTTAAATCGAAAGAGGGGGTTTTTGTTCTCTCGAAGTTACGTGCAAACAGTTATTTTCTTCTGCGGAGCCTCAAAAAAATTCCGAATGCTCTCCGGAAATTCGCATCAATTCGGAAATATGGGAGGGGCGTTTAAATTAAATTTGGTGACGCTATTTCGAGCAAGAAAAATATCGGAAATTCTTTTCTCTCGGCCGATGAAATATGCAACCCTAATAAGCTTGGATCTATTCGGGGCTTCATTATAACCATGTTAATTTATTCCAGGAATGGCTTTCCGCATATTTTAGGCTGCCGCGGGTGGTGTGGCTTTTTTAAACAGGCTACCCGACCTTTCGAGAATAATTTTTTTAACGATGAAAGACGCAGGAGATAAATCAAGCCATTAGTTTTCGAAATTAATATGTAGGGATGCATTTACCATTACTGAGAACTAGCTTATCCATAATAATATTCCAATTTTTGATTTGAGTGATTTTAATGCCATATATTTTTTTTACTAATATATTTTGAAAATGTAAAGAAAATTATAGATTTGATAAATTTCGTAATTATTATAGTATCGTAATCGTAAATTATTATAGTAATTGCTTGATATTGTAAAGAATGAAACTGCTTTGGTCTGGAATAAGCTTCAAATAATTCCAGCAGATAAAATAGATAATGCATTTATAATACTAATTGTGAAGATAATCGACCACGCGCACTAAAATTGCGTAGTAACATAAACACGGGATATTTCCGAGGAAAATAGCGAATAAAATGTGAAGCTATTATTATTAATAATGGATTATTCTTATACAAAGAAGAATTAAGTGTAGTAATTTGATTTAAATGAACATTCCCACGAAAGCATATTATAAAACTGACTCCCCAACAAAAGATTAAATATCTGTCAATTAAAAGTTGTATAAGCCGTAAGAAAAGAGTATTTTAAACTACCTCCAGTTTGGCTATCGAAAAAAGACTAAACGAGTTTTGCGTTTGACCCGTCGCCCGTAATTGATACAACGCTTCTATTTTTAGGTTAAAAATAAAAAGGTGATACCCATTAACTTAACACTTGCGCCTTAATTATGCATCTCTTCGACAGGCGTGTTGCAGTTAATGAAGTTTTATTTTTACGCTCAGGATAAGATTTCTTGACGCTTCTATGACTTAATGATTTTCGAACTAATTCTATGCAAATAAGCAAGTTTGGGTTCAGGGCGTTACAGTTTATTATGCCATTTTCTACAATAAGACACGATATTTAAAAGCTAATTAAAATTTAAAAACAATTATCTTTTCAGTGTAACATTTACATTTTAATTTATGGTAAGTGTATTAATGCCCTGGTAGAATTCTTGAGAAATTTTTAGTTAATTTTAAGTCAGTTTTGTAAAGAGACATAATGCTATTATTTATTATCATTCTCAAATAATTAAATACGTAAGCATCAATTTTAGCTAAAAATAAATCCATTTAGCGACGAATTTTTAAGTGACTAATGTTTTATCAAGCTATATTTTTTCCGTTCAAAGCTTAAATGTATAATTAAGAGAAGCTGATTATGTTTTTTGCAGAAGGATATTAATTTATCATGAGATTACATTGATATGGTGTGTGGTATTAAATTCAGCTTGCTTCCTCTAAAATAATATTGATACTACCCGTATTCTCAAATAAAAAATACATTGAAAATTGTCAATAAGTAGAACGCATTAAAATATTGGCGATAGAATGAAATTTATATTGGAGTTCAGATTTACTAATTTAATCAATAAATATGTCGTCGGAAGGATTTTAAATATGTAAGCTAATAGCAAATGATAAATTTAAAAAGACTAGAATGGTAGACTTAAAAAGAGCTTATATTAAATGAAATAATTTTGCAAATGTAAATATAATTATAAAATATTTGTAATGAGGAGACTAATTTAAAGATTGTAAGTATTAAATTATACTTTTCAAAAATTCCAAAATTCTGTCTAAGGAGAATCGAAAAGAAAGTTGATTATAAAGTAAAAAGACAATTGGTTCAAACATAAAATTTTAAATAAATTATGCAAGCTGCATTTAGACTACAACTATTTCTTCGTGTAAATCTGTAATAAAATTTTAGATTACTTATACCATGATAGTCAGCATGAAATATTATCAAAAATTAAAATTTCTATTCAAAACTCTGTAAGGAAATGTCTTCGAGTTTTTTAAACGTTTCAAACAGTTGTTGAACTGCGGTATTTTACTGCTCTTCTATAAGAAGTCTAATGATGATTGACTCAAAATTTTGTCGAAGCAATTTTCAAAATGATTTGCAGGCGTCAATCATTAAAAATAATTTTTTATACTTCTCCTAAAAAATATATTTACAAAAATCACATCAAGCTTTTTCTACATTTATCAGAAATATGAATCAGTATTACCGCGCAATATATTTACACACTATCGCGCCTCAAAACTTGCCAAGACTACTTGCTTTCTGCGTATTACCCGTGCTTTTCCGCTTTTCCTTTCAAGCTTCCCCCCTTCGTCGAATAATTCAACAGCGGGTTCATTGATTCAATAATTGGCTAAAAGGAGGCTGACGAAACAGTTTTAGTTTTGCGCCGCGCGCCGAGTGTCGCCCGGCTGCACCGAGCCGTACGCGCGCGGGATGAGACGGCGCATCGATTGGAGCGCACGCGAAGCACTTGCGACTTTACGACTCGGGGCTTAAATTTTCGTTTGCTTTGTGCGCGAAATAATTAAGGACTGAGAAGCCTCGGGATGGGCGATCGATAGATGCTATCAAAGAAAAGTGAATTTTAATTTATGGCTTGTTTGAATAATAAGCTATTGCTGCTGTTTGCGGACGTACAAGCGTAATGCGTTGGGAAAAATGGCGAATAATCGTTTGTTTAAAGCAACGATTTCTTTGAAAATGAATGTTAATGATTCAAATAAACTTTGACTAATCGGTGGTAGTATCATACATAATTAGTCATGAATTATAAGTATTAGTGACATGTAGGTCATCGCCATTCAATAGAAAATTTTATATTTTTACAAATAAGTCTGGACCATTTTGCAATTCTTGTCCAGCTTTTTCTATCGAATATTGTACTTTAAAACCTTCGTTAGCCTTATGAAGCCTCGCAACAATGTATAAATCAGTACATCTCGCTTTGAAAGTGCCATTTCATTAGCGCTGCCACAAGGCAAGCATTTATCTGCAAGCCGCGCCGGTTTATTATACGCAGAAGCAATTTTTTTCTACCTTTGCTGATATCGTAGGAGCCCGTCACGCGGAAACTCCAGGAAAATTGCTATAGCCGAGGGTCATCGACTCACGCGAAACCGGCATGAATGAGCGTCTTTGACAGCTCGGCGGCTGCTCGGCAGCAATCAGTGCTCGCGCTCGCGGAAGCACGAAGCGCAAAGAACCTGCACGCGGAAATAAAAAGTGGATGGAAAAAAGGAAAGAGGTGGCGGGGAACAAAGAGCGAGCGCCGGCCGGGAAAATAGAGTTGCAGATGTGCAGCCTGAGATAAAATGTAGGAGCGATGCCGCGGCGGCGCTTTGATACTTGTTTAAAGTAATTGGAAAATATTGATCTTTTGCTGCTCCACGATGTACTCGAACGCGCCTCCTGCGATCGGCCTTCTCGACAGTGATGTTAATAATATCTTCAAAATTTTTACCGCTTTTCACATTTACATTTAATCGAGAGCAAAGACCGCGCTGATTTTTACGTCATTCCCCCTAAATAACGTATTTACGGAAATTAAATAAATCCGCCGGTTCCGGATAGAATTAATCATTGGCGTAGGCAGCGGTACGTGACTTAATTCTCCTTAAAAGGCGGGCTCGCATGAATCGAGGTCGTAATCGAATTTATCGCGCGAACGAAACGAAAGTCGCGACGCGAATAATAACGAGTGCGAGAGAGAGAGAGCAGCGTTCCGGAAAACTAGCGTGAGCAATTAGTGTCAACCTTTAACGTAAGGAACGAAGAAAAAGGGAGACTCATCTGCGCCTTTTTTTTTTTCTCCGAGGCGTGTTAGTTTCTTACCTTGGCTCTACCGCGCTGAAAGACACTTCTCTCCACCTACGAATCCGATTTTGCACCCGTGGGAGTTTTCTTCGAGGCAGGTGCGATCGTCGGCTAACAAATTCGTTTAGGGGTAATGAAATATTTTTCGATTTCTTTGGATAAATAAACGCAGTGACTTTTCTACTGCTGCAAGGATTGCTTACAATGTTTTAACTGACGTTTGCGTATAATTTTATTCCGACTGTGATATTTCAGTTTTATTCTTATTTTTCATTTATCGATTTCTTATTGAAAAATTGAGTTAACGGTTGATTTTTTGATGCCCGGAGAAAAAAGCTTTTACTGCGAAAGTTCCTTTTTAAGGATCAAAGACGATTTCGCATAAAGAATTTACATGCTCTTATGAAACGGAACGAGTTGGGAAATGATTTATTCATACATTCAAAATACGCTATGCAGTACTTAAATTATTCCAACAAGAGACATTGATATATTTTTTGTTTCTTTACGAAAAAATTTGCCTAAATGCACGGATATTCTTTTCCTAGAACTTAACATAGACTCGAGAGGGTAGTTATTTTTATATTATTTACTCCGAGTAGAAAATTCATTTAATACTTACATCAATTATGGAAAAGAAATTTAAATTTGACGTATTTTAATAAAGAACAAAGTTTATCCTTGTATTTAATTCGGATGGAAATAAAATATGTTCGTGCAACATTGAAGTTATTTGCTCTGAAAATTATTTAAATGTTTTGCCCAGATGAAAGAAAGAATTTTTTATGGCAAGATCCAAACATTTGTGAAACATTCAAACATTCGAAATAAATATTTCATTTTTAATTTACATTTGATTTTTTACACGAAATAAAAAATATTATTTTAAATGAACATCGTATTTTTATATTCGCAATGCAAAAATAACGCAAATTTATCGATATTTTTCCAGTGAAAATTTATCGTCACTTCTGTACATAAAAAAAGCAGAATCGTAAATCTGCTTTAACAAAGAATCGTTAAGCTTTTAATAGATTTCTTCTATAATAATTCACAACACTTAACAGCCACCTGCCTTAAAAAAAATCGCCCTTTTAAAAGTGTGCCACGAAAAAGCTTCAAAAACAGTTAGCCATTTTATTTTATTATCGTTCCAGCTTAACCGCTTCCAAATTTACGGGGAAAGGCTACACGCGCCGTTTTTCCAAACTAACGAATGCGCCGCTCCTCCTGTGAAACAACACACTATACGATAAAGCCCGAACTTTTCACTTTCATCCAGATTAATGATTCTTCTCCACTTCCGCTCTTTTTATCCGAAAGCCATATGCATACAAAGCCAGGGCGGCAATTCAGTCCGCAATTGATAATCGGCGATGCGCTCGAATCAATTTTGCTTCTGCGCTTCGAAAAAAAAAACGAGAGATTACCTGCGGAATTTCGAAGGGCCTTGTTTCGAAATATATATAACAGAGGCCGAGTCGTCGAGGGAATTCGAAACGTAATATATGTCGAGCTCTCGAATTAAGCTCGAGTTCGGAATGCGGGCTGCGGGTCAAAAACTGCCGCTTCCAAATTCCCGCGCTTTGTGCCAGTCAAATCGAGGGGCGATCGACGGAATTTACGCTGCTTTTGAGTTTTATGGCCATTATAGGCAGCGAATTCTTGCGCGCGACGATATCTAATTTAAGCTTTGTAATGCTTTTATGAATAGTTTTGGTTAGGACGTAAAGGCTGATCGGTTCCAGTCGAGTAGCACAGTTATGATGTTCGAGAATTTATTCTAATTTGGAAGTATCTTTTGTTCGGAAATTGTCGATTTTAAGCGAATTGGCCCTGTTTTTTATTGGGAGGTTCGAAGTGCAAATGAAACCTGAACTGTATTGTTGATAGTAAAAAACTTTTATAGCGTTTGAAATTAAATTTGCGATAGCTAAAAATTACAAACTGAAAAAAATGAAACCGTTTCAATTGTAGTAGGAAAACGTGTAATAAAATTATTCGATTGAATTGCAAATTTCTCTGTACAGGTAATCGAATTCAAATAGAATATCGCTTGTTGCTTATTTTGCGAATATGTATTATATACGTATAATATAATAAAATTAAATATTTATCTACTTTATTCTTTATTAAATTTATTAAATTTTTAAATACATATTCAAAGCTTGATGAAAGTACCATTATAATAATGCTACAAACATGTAATGCGCGCACAGTATGCGCTTCACGAGCCCTATATACATGACGCAGGCGGCATTAAAAAATACTCGTACGTGAATGCATGTCGCTTATACAAATCTCTATTTCTCGCCTCTACTTTATCAGACCGTGAAAGTGTCGAAACCTTAGACTCCACTTGCGCGACAACGCCTAAAGGTGCTTTTAGTAAGCACGCCCGAAACTAACAGTCCATTAGAAAGTCAGCCTATGAGCGACAACATTTTGATACCCTCTAGAACGCGACACCCAATCACATAAAAAATTGATTGCTCGAAAGCGGCGATCGGGCGGCCATTTCCGGACGAAGTTGGGGGGGTGGGCCGTTTGTCATAAAGCGCTAAAAAACGAGCGGCGGCGCGTCATCGTCATCGCGTCGTCTCGATGGCTTTCCCTTTCTCTCGCGCGCTCCGCGTTAATACCACGGCCCCGGTTATAGTCCTCGTCGCGCTTTAACGGCTCTCGGCTGAATCATTCGTTCGCTCGCTCCCCCTCGGCAATAACAATAATTGGCCGTTTGTCATTTTTCAGCGACGCGTCCGCTTAAAAAGTTGCGCCGTGAAAATGAAGGAAGCCCCCGTAATTGAACGCTTTATCGAGATCGCCGCGGAAAGTTCGCCTGCACTCGGCGCCGCTCGAAATTATTACATTTAAATACTTCTGCCTATAATGACTGTAGAGCTATCATTTGTGCTGGATGAAAGGACGGGAAGCGCCACATTATCTGTTCTTGGCCGACGAGACTTTGCCAAACTCTCAAATTCAAATCAAGGAAAAAAATTTGCCCAGATCCTTATTAATATATAAAGAGATATCCGATAATGATAGACAGATTTTAGGTAGATATTTATTCGTCGAACTTCATAGTACTACAAAAGAGAGAGTATCAATGAAAATTTGTTGGCATTACGTATAATAAAGCTAAATAAGTTAGTTAGAGTATGTTAGTGCAGTTTGTGTTTTACACGATTTTTAAATTGGCTTTTCTCGTCATTTATGCACTTTTCCAAAGCCGGGACTTGGAAATTAGCAACGTGAACATGAATTGACAAAAAAAAAATTTTCAAAAAGACTGTTTAATATCTTTAATCAATCATGAGTAATCGGCACATTAAATATAAATGTAAAATTATAGTACTAAATAGTTACTATAAAATAAAACTGAATAATAAATACTGGTAATAAAACTGAATCCGTTTAAAGAAGAAATCGGCATTGAATAAAGAATTTAATTTGTTGAGATATCGACAAGTAATCACTTACATCTTTACAACGAGAAAAAGACTTTTTTATCGTTACAACCAATGAGTTTTGAAATTAAAAAATAACATTACGTCTATTATATCGTTTGCTTTCAGACCATGTGTGTGTATGTTTCATTAAAGTGGAAGTGAAAGGTCTCCAGCTATAGTCAAAAAGCAACGTAATTTAATGTTCGTAATTATTCCTTTTCGTCCACTTTGCAAATTCGATTTTTTGCTTCATGTTTCACGTTTTGAAAAGTTCTCACATGGTTTAATTTTATAAGTTGCTCATACAGGCCAATATTCCCAGAGATCGTAGACATTGTTATTATTTAGAAATTGAACACAAATTAAAAGCTACTCTTAAAGTAGCTTTCGTGCAAAGAAAACAAATAAACAAAAATTTATCAAGAAAAATCGTAGCGAGGAGGATAATTATGGAAGCGACGTATTACGAGAGAAGCCGCAAACGCTGTTGCACGACTCAGTCGTAAGTTGCGGCTTACTTACATTTTAGCCGAGTGCTTTTGCACGTTAAATACGCTCACCAAAGCTGTTTTAATTACACTTCGCGATATCTGTTTTTCTGCTTTACTAATATTATTTTACGGTTTTGCCCCGTTAAAAATACAAAAATTCAACTTGCTTTCATTTAACGGATTATTCGAGACTACGTTCATAAAAATAGACGAGTAAATGATTTAAATACGAGTAGCTGTAAAGAAAATATTTAGTTTTTAAACTAGTTTATCTGCATGTTGATGTATTTACTATCTGTCGATGTAAGTAAATAACCAATCAATGAATAGAACTTCAATTTTTGATTTTTGTCCATAAATTTATATTTGCCTCATCAATAATAATAACAAAGTTTAAAGTTTTTTGAGAAATTTTTGGAAAACTCATTTATTATTCAAATTTAAAACCTATTATTTGAATTTTGTAAATTTGTAAATTGAAGTCTAATAACCCTGGTAGAAATCTTACGTAGTTTTTGACTAATGAATAGCCAGAAATGCGATTTCTGGTTTAGTTTTGGCTAG
>JAWWEM010050403.1:0-11595 GCA_035582935.1 Ormyrus thymus
TAAGAGTAGTGAGTATTCATTAAGTCGTAATTTAAGTCAACGTGGATTAAATATTAGTAATCCTTTCTCTCTGTGCGTTGTACTCAAGATGGCGCGCGTGCGAAACTTAAATCTCCCTTCGCCAATTCATTTTAATCGATCGCATCGCAGCTCCGCAAGTTCAATGTCAAATGAACTTTTTCGCCGAGCTGCTCAGCGGCGCGGATCGATCCCCCAAGATTGGCTCGAAACTTTCAATTCCAAACGTACATTTCGTTCGAAATTCTCTTACGTAAGGTTCAGACCCGCATAGTTTTGTCGGTCGACCGACGCCAGGGGGGGCTTCTTTGCACTATTTCCAATCGGAGGATTACACTCGCGCAATGACGTCGGTTCTCGTTAATTGGAAGCGCGTTAAAAAAATCGAGGCGCAAGTAAATCGCAAGTGTGCACGTGCTCGCGGGCTTAAGCGGGCCGTTAAAACGGCCGGACGGCGCGCTGGGCGGCGATAAATCAGCGAACGGAACGGACGTAAATCCACTCGATTGACTGGCACGCGTCGCCGAGTGCGCGCTGCCTTTCGTTAGAGTGCAATTTTTCTACTCCGCTCGCCCATTCAGTCGGAGCCTTATTCGATAATCGTTTTTTCGTCCGGCTCCGTTAGACGCTGGTCGAGCTGGAGAGGTCGGCTTTGCATAACGGAATTCGACAAGCCTCGCGAGGAAAGGCAGAAGGCGAATCTCCGCGAGCTGGAGATCCGAGATCAGACTTTAGCTTGCCGCTGCGAAAGAAGGGCTTTCATGGGCACCGAATGTGTGACGTAAACTTCTTTTTTTGTACTTTAGTCTAGTAACTTTATCAGCGATAGCTATCGAATGCGCTAAATTAAACGAATAATCGCGACGCATTGTGTAACTCTGATTTAAATAACTTTTTGTAGAGAGAGAGAGAAATGCTAAATTGCTTTGTCGCATTCAGTGGACGCACGATTCTGGACATGCGAGTGCGTCCTTTGAATTTGCGCCATAAAAGAATCCGAAAACGCTCGCGACGAAAATAGAATACGACTAGATTTAATCGTAAGCGCTTGTAAACTTGCTAAATGTAAATATAAACTTGTTGCATAATTCGATAAACAAAGAAGTGGCAATGTCTTCGTCAAAACATACGCACAAGAGTGAATACTTTAATGTTCGCCTGATTAAATTTTAGTGTACACTTTCCGTAAACACTCCCCGAGCATTGATCCGCAAATAAAATCCACCTCATTCGGATTGAATTACAGGCCGCTTGTCGGCGAGGGGACAAAGAGGAGAAATCGCGCCGGGGCAACCCCCTCGTACTGCCTAAGATAAAAAAAAGGGCCATTATCGACGCGACTCACTGTACTCGACCCCCCGAGTAAGCTGGCATAATGGACGCAGGCGGGGGGGGGAGTTCGATTTTAATAAGTGTACAATTACTTTTACACTCGGCTGAGTAAGCCTTGCCTCGGCGCTTCTCTCCCACGCGGAGAAGAAACTTAGACGCGAGCAATAAGAGCAGGGAGAAGAAAGCGGGTGGCCTCGCAAGTTTTTGGCGACGAGACGAGACGATCGTCCTTCGGAGGATGTCGCGGAGTCGAGTCGACTGGTTTTCAACTTTTCTTTGAACGCTAGCTGACGGATTCGCGCGGAATTCCAAGAGTTTGCTCGGAACGGATAGAGGCATTTTTTTTCCTCCCTCGATTCCCGACCGGCAACTTTTGAATTTCAAAGCGAAACGATCCCGGCGAAGCTCAACGAATTCCATTAATGCTCGATCGACTTGTACGAGCAGCACTCGGAGCGTCCTTCGCAAGCTTCGCTCGGCTCTCGCGGGAGAGAACTTAATTGATGGAGCTAACGGGTCGCGACTGGGACTGCGAAATAGTCTCTCGGCTAGAGGATCCACTCCGCGGCTCGCAAATTGGCCGTGAGTCCCAAGGTCGTCCGGTACAGGAGGGCACTGGCCTCTTCTAGGCGAGCGAGCACAGCGCTCCCTCTCCGTCTCTCTCTCTCTCTCTCTCTCTCCTGCTCCGTGCGCGCAAAAGGAGAAAAAAAGCCCCGAGCCAGCGAGAAACACGGCCTGGCCCTCGACAAAGAACCCCATCGGTGCACAGATGGCAGACAACGCCGACGACAAAGGAGGCCCGGAAAGGGAGAGACGAGCAGGGGTGAGAGCGCCATTTTCGGTGCATACACATCACAAGCTGCATCTCCGCGTGCGTAACCGCCGAGCGAGTGCTCCCGCGCGTCGGGCTTCGGGAAAGACGCCGATTTCTTAATTGAAGATTGCTTCGATTCGAACGGCTGAAAATGGCTTTCTATTCAGTCGGGTACCTTCGGCCGTTGTTAAAGACGTAATGGTACGCGATTCCAAGAAAGTTCTGCCGAGGACTCGCGCAGGAAAAGTTATGAATATCGCGCGACGAGTAAAATGACTCGAAACTGTTTTTGGCACGCAGAGGCAAATTGTCAACTTTTACCACCGAGCCAAGTGATTTACTTTCTCGATCCAGCTATAAACGAATCTTGAAGTTTTACTCTCGTTATACGCCAGAGAAAGTCATTCTCCCAGCCAGTAAATTTTCATTAGTGATCCCGCTGGCAAGAAAAGTCGCCGAGAGCTCGAAACTCGCGGCCGATTCCACCCCAGTAAACTCGAAACCCAAGCCTTTCTTTCTCTCTTGTCAATAAACTAATCGAAACTATGCGCAACCGGCGTCGAGCAGCCTTCTGTCAATTTTCATCGGAGGAGACGTCTTTTCGGCCGGGCATTATTATCGTTTTATTGGGCAGCGGTTGCACATCTCCCTCGAGCCAATGGAATGCAATACGCGCGCGAAATGAAATTTTTTCGCGCAGCGCATATTTCGAAGCTGACTGACGCGCCGCAAACATTTTTCTAAACCTCTTTGATGTCGAGGAAATGCGACCCATTGCTGGAGGGAACGTCGACCGCCGTTGAAGCTCGTTGAAAAATCTATAAGCAGCTCGGCGGGAAAGAGTAATACGTAAATCTGGCTGATTGCAGAAGTCCGCGCAGCTCGGTACGCGAATCCAGAAAATCGGTCGCGGCTAAAAACGACGCCTCCATCGCGATGGAAACCCAACTTTCCATCGAACAGAATAGCTTCCCATACTCGAGTGCGCAAGGTAGCGGCGTCGGCCTCGAAAGTTTATCCTCGGAGACTGCGTTAAAAGAGCGAACTTTCGTGAGCTCGTCCGGCAAAGTAGTTTCGGATCGAAGAGGAGTTGGCTCGAGGGGAACGAGAAACGGCGAGAGAGAGAGAGAGAGAGAGTGGACGTAGCCCTGCGTACCCTTGAAGCGAAGGTTGCCACATTCGCTCGGCGGCTCGAGGACGGCCGACCTTCCTTCCCTCCTTTGTGCTCGACTTATTTTGCTCTATGCCGCTCGAGCTCTCCGCCGCCGAGCCTTCTATAACGCCTAGGCCATCGATCGTCCACTCGATACACGTTCCTACGTTACCGCGAAGTCCGCGGCGCTCGAGGGGAGGCGAAGAGGCGACATTGCCGGCCGACTATTTGCCCGGATAAATCTCGGATTATTTTGCGTGGCAGCCTGTGTGGCCACTTACCACCGAGGCGCACGACGCGCGGCTCGTTCTCCTCGAGCGGGACAGGTGGAAGCTTTCCCGGGCGGCTGCCTGAGACTTTTGCCGAGCAGCGCCCGTAGTCTAATCGACTCGGACGTGGAAGAGAAAGAGAGAGAGAGGCCGTTCCAGCTGGCTACCAGCTTGACACTCATAAATCACGACGGACGATGCCTCAAGGCTTGCGCGTGCGCGAGCCGTTTAATCGCCGAGAAAAATAGAGACATCTCGCGGATAATCGCTGGAGGGGGGAAGGTGATTATTTAGCCGTTTCAGAGCTCGTTCCGCGCTTTCAGCCGGAATGCCGGAGCTCGGCTCGTAAGAGATAGAGAGGGGGAGAGCATTACCGCACTTTTTGCGAAGGCTCGCCGTAATTTTTGCGCGGCGAGGAATTCCCGGTGAATCCAAGACTCGCGCGAAATTACATCCGAGGAGGCAGGATTTCTGCGATCCGATTTGCCGAAGGAGCGGAAACGGATAGCCCGCAAGAACCGGGGGAATTTCCCGAAAATATACGCGCGTCCGCAAGAAAGAAAAGTTTCCACGACGCCAAGTGTCACTGAAACACAAAGCAGAGCGGTGGAAAGCAGCTCTAGACTCGGCAGTTTATTATGATTCATCGCTGACGCGAGCAGTGCAGCAGGAAGCAACGGGAAACAAAGTAATGACAATGAAACGTCCTCTCCGCCGGCCGCCGCGTAAAAAGCAATCGGCCGAGGCAGGAAAAAAAAAGGAGGCGGAATGTCGTCGCGGATCGCGAGCGCTCTTATCTTATCGGCGATTCGTCGCGAAGCGCAAGTTCCCACGAGAACGGGCCAGTCGAATTGAGCCGAGCAGTTTTGAAAGACCAGTTGCTCGGCTTTACCCATTGTTCTTCGCTCGACGGGCAATCGGGAGCGAGGAGGAGCGGAGAGCGCTCGATTACCGATAAGGTCGGTGGGCTTTCGTTAATCCGAACGTCGGAAAGTTTTAAAGCCGCCGCTCGATAAAGGCACTCGATCGAAGCCGGGCTTAAAACATTAGGAAGAGCGCGCTGAAGGTTACTTTTTGAATTCTGAAAGGCTCTCCGTACGGCGTGTATACACTTGGCGGTAAAACGAGGGAGGGAGAGAGAGAGAGAGAGAGAGAGAGGAGAGGCAAAACGAGGAGCTCCTCGCCGCCGGAATGTCGCTGGAAGAGTTTGGATTGGTCGGTGCGCGGAGTCGCTTCTGTCTGTTAGTCGTTTATAACCTGCTCGACTGCGTCAAGTGCCTCCCCGACTCTCTTTCTCTCCGTTCCCAAGGCGGTTTAGCGAAAGAAGGCCCGATTCTTTCCCGCAACCTTTTTCCCGATGTTAAACGCCGCCGGCGCTCTTTGTCTCCCGGAGAAAATTTCATTGGGGGATGGCCTTTTTTCTACTTTGCTTCCCTTTATTCGTCAGTCCATCGAAAAAGTGCGGCAACCTCGCTGCGTTATTGCCACTTTGCGGAGCCAAGTAGACCTGCAATTTCCCGCAAATTGCATTTCAGAGTAATATACGACTGCGCTCCATTTCTTCGCTGTTACAAATCCGAAAGTCGGGTTCTCTCTCGAGAGAAGATTCCTGAATTCATCGCCAGGCAGCCAACGGCTTTAAAGTTGATAAAACAATCGCCGGTCGCGAATCAAGTGCAGATCGCAAGAGCGGCGCCGATTCGTGCCAATACTCGGCGGAAAAAGCGTAACGGCGCCTGCTCCACTTTGCATCGCGGCAACGCGGATGAACGGGGCGCGACAACGAGGCGGACTCGAAAGGAAAACGGAGACAAAGGCGCGAAGTCGGGCGCAGTGGCCAGGCTCGGTCGAGAGAGAGAGAGAGAGAGAGAGGAGAGAAAAAAATGAAACCAGGCACCAGGAAGCCCCGGGGCTCTTTGCTCTTGAAGCCGAGCCAAAGCTGCGGACTGGCGCAAGCTGGCGTAATACGCACGACCGCCAGAGCCTCGTACTCGCGGCCGACGGCGTCGTGGGGCAGCCGTAGCCGGGAAATAACGAGGGATTCAAATAAACTCGCTCGAATGGAGATCGGCTCGAAGGACACCCAAGGCGAGTCCTCTCTCTCCGCTGCGGCGCGAAAAAGTGTGTCGGTCCGAGGCTAAGCGCAGGACCCGAGAAAGAAAAAACTGCCGCCGAAGAAGACTTACCGGGCGAGCGCCATCCTGTCATGAGCCAATCCAAGAGCGGGTGTCAGCAATGTATCCAGATTTGCGTAGGTAGGTGTTTTGCCGCCGTTATAACCCACTGAACACATGCGCACGCTTTTCCGGACGGCCGGCGGAGCGCCTGTCACATCATCGTCACTCACTGAACCAAGTACCCTCGGCGACACTTTCCTTTTACGCGGCAATTTCACAGTGGTCCTCTCACAGCGGCCGAAGACACACGTGCACCCAGTGGGACGAGGCGAGAGGGAAAGAGAGAGAGAGAGAGAGAGAGAGACAGACAGACAGACAGACAGACGGAAAGTGCGAGAGAGGAGAAGGAGAGCTAAGACAGGGTGAGAGAGCGAGAAACGAGGGAAGAAGCGGAGAAGCTTCTGACTCGGCCAAGCCAATACGAGCTCGACGCTGCCTGCGGCTCAACTGACTGCCAGTCGACTGCCAGAGCCGCGGAGAGAGAACGCCAGGCTGCGCTCCCCCCTCCCCGCCTCGGACACCGTCCTCAAATCGCTCCGGCCTCGTGCGTCTCCGGGCCGGCTCGACGCTTTCCGCGTGCCTTCGGCCTCGCGGCGCGCACACCGAGCCCACGCACACCTACGCTCCCCGAGCGTCGGGGGGAGGGGGGAGTTCCAAGCTTTTTACGAGCGCTCCGGCAGCGGAGGCCTCTTCGGACGAACGACCTTTTTCAGAGGCCCCCTCCGCAAGCCTCGTGCCACGAGGATGCGTCGAAAAATGGAAAAGGCTCCGAGTTCCCGTTTTCCTTTCCGGCTGGACTCGGGATTCCCGGAAAATTCGGGGCGCCCTTCGAGCTGGGGCAGTTATGGCTTTGCCTCGGGAGAATCGTCCGCGTCGAACGGCGAAAGCCTACCGTCCGCGTGAATTATGTTATCGAGACGAGCAAGCTTTTGCTCGGAAGGTCTTCGTTCGCGGCGCCGAAATTGCAGAAAACTTGGCCGAATTCCTAAGCGCCATTAGAGAAACGCAAGGGAACAGAAGAAGATTCAGCTCCTTTTCGCCCATTGTGTACGGAGCGGCGGCGATGAATCTTTCTAAATAGCTTGGCATGCAAATGAAAGTGTTGGGAGAGGCTCTCCTCCGCGGCGGCTTCGATATACGAGCGAGGAAAAGGAATAGCGCTTTCAACTGCGCGTGTGCCCGCAAGGCCATCGGCGGTAGCGACTTTTCATATTTGCCTTTCGTTCCCTCGTTTAAACTCGTCAATCATTTATTCAATATAAATTTTATGACCGATTGCCATCACCTATTTTCCCTCTGTGCTTTTTTTCTTATCGCTTTAATGTACTCCGCGAAATGGCTGATGTGATTCTTCGCGCTTGATGCATCGACAAATAATTGCGCGCTGAATTGTGCGGTAAAATTTTTCTTCAAAAGCTAAAGAGCGTAAGTACTCGGAAGAGTTGCGGTAGTACAGTTTTTGCTGTTAGCTATCATTGCAAGTTTTTTAAAAAATGGCCACGAAAATATAATGTAGGTGGGAAAGCTCGGTGGTTCATAGATATATAAAAACGCGAGGCGTTTTTTCGGATCATTCCGGAGCATTTAATAGATTGAACATAACCTTAAAGCAGTTTTAAGAAGTGCCTATTCTCGTTCCGACTACTTAACCAGGCAATTAAAAGCATCCGAGTACTATAGATAGTTTTAAAAACTACAAAGAGGCGTGTAGCATAAACTAATAAATCATTTATAATTTTCCCTCCATGAGAAAGTGGAGAAAATACAAATTTCCCCTTCCTAACAAATTTGCTACCTCTAACAAATTTGCTTTATGAAACAATCTTGAAAATACTTAGAATTTCCTTAGAATTCATTCTGTATTTTTACCTTTTATATGCTTCATAATAACGATCTGAAAAAACGTTTCACAAATCGAAGAATAGTATTTTCACCGTTTTCCCAGTTTCGTACGTTTAAAAAATAAAATACCTATGAAATATTTAGAGAATGGAATCGATTTTCACCAAGGCCAGTTTCGTCGATTAATTTAAGCGTTCGACTAGATTAAATTGAAAAATATCGGTTCTTTTTTACTTGTTCGGGTATATTAAAATCAATATTCAATGTCTTTTCAACGCAGAAATCAGGTAAAAAAAAATTATTCACGTCCATTAGAATAAAATTCTAGAGCGCCTTTATTAATCGAACGTTTTTCAGCCTTTGGGCCCAAAGTCCTGCCCCGCCGAATCATCGGGAAATATACAAGACACCCCAAGCAGAAAAGGCCCGCTGTCGGAGAAGTGGCTCTCGGATGAAAGAACGAAATAAAGAACGGCCGGGTCCTCTTTCTCTCCTCTACGGCGCGCCGTTTTCGGGGTCGTATATTAATGGAACCGTGACGGCGCACACCGGAATCACGCACGACGATCGTAAGCGCCTGTGGGAATGGGGACTCGTTCCGTCTCTCTCCTCCCGAACTCCTCCGGACGGATCGATATGGCCTCATCGCGTAAAAGCTCGTCGGCGTCGGCAATTTTCCGCGGGCTCGCTCCTTCGATTGTTCGATCGCAATCTGGCTGGAAAGGATCGGCGGCTTTCACCTGAAAACTTTCGCAGCTTTTACCTTTTATTCAATTAAATCATCGCGACCGGCAGTGCTGTGCCTGCTTTCGACCGGCGTCCTCGACTCCGACGCTCTCGGCTTTTCAAACGGAGGCCTAAAGGAAGTCTGCCTCGACTTTTTAAGGATATTTTCTGATTACCGATAGCGCGTAGCTTCGAATAAGTCACTTGCTTTCTATTCAATTTGCTTGGCGACTTATTGAAAAAAGAACGCTCTCAAGGTGGGAAAGTAGAATTTTTTACGAGTCGAGCGATAAAAGGCTGCACTCGTTGTATTGATATTAAATTTACGAAATGGCGTGTAAAAATAAAAGCGTGTTGGAAGGTAATTGTCGCGGTGCCAAAATTCACTGACCTGCGCGTGACTTTGAATAATATAATATGCACTTTATTTAACGTTTCCACTGCTTATTGATAATACTTCGAGGAAACATTAACTTTTTTACGATCATTTTCGTTTATTTCACTTATAGAAAAAGATCGGCTGCGCGGAAATGTTCACTTTTAAAAAGAAGTCTAACTTTCTGATGACGTTGTCGAATCGGCCACTTTTAGACTTTTAAAACGACATAAAATGAATAATTTGCGCTTCTGAATTCCAAGTTTTCTTTTCCAATGAACCGAAATTTTTCTCGAGTAATTTAAGTAATCGAGAAATAAGGCAATGAAATAAAAGATCGATCGAAGGTCGCAGAGCCGGGAAATCAGTATAGAAAGTGCTTCTCTCCCAATGGCTTTCTACTACAAGCAAGATGGCTCCGGAGGAATATTGACCGAAATCCCGACGCGCCGTACACTTCTTTTCGTAAGACTTTTGTAATGCGCGCCCTCGATGCCGCCGCCTTATAATCCGAGAAATTCACCGCGAGGCATCTTCTTGACCTCCTGCTCCTACTCGGCTTTTTTCCTTTTAGAAAACGGACTACGAAATTTCTCGTTGAAATTTTGGCCTTGCCGTCTAGCCCATTGCCGCGTCGCCTGCGGACGCTCTTCTTTCTCCTTCGAGGGAAAACTCACCTTCGGATGAAAGTATACGTTCAATGGGATTGGAAAAATAATCAGCCGTATTCTGGGGACTTTATTGGCGTATTTCATATCAATGCAGCAATTCAGGAAACAAATTGAATTTTCAAATCTTATTTCGAAATATTTCAAGAAAGTATCCAATGACGGATCTTAATGCCGAGTATTCATTTTTAATGTCGCCATTCTGTATAGAAACCATTAATGTTGGAAGCTATTTAATGTTTTTTAAATTAATAATTTACTTATGATCTTCGGAACTGTTTTTAATTAGTGTGCGAGTTAACATTTTTTAAAATCATGCACACCTACACTACAGAGGACAGATAGTTTCAACAAACTATACGTCGAAACGTTGTGCGTCACTCTGTCTTTTCCTTCAACTTTTCGCCTCTGCCAAAATCTCGGTAGCTGTTCATTGTAAATTGGGAAATGACACTTTCCAAAATTTTGAAACTACACTATACCCAAAGAAGAAACCCTGTCTATATACTTTCGCATTTCCGAACAGGCCAAACGAGCGCTTCCATATCGTTTTCTCGAACAATCTTCGAAAAATCTTGAAACTCGAAATCCTGCCTCGGCCCAACCGACGCAGCACACCATAATCTCCCAGGTAGAAGCGCCCCTCTCCCCCCCACCCTCCAAATTTCAGCACCTGCCGAGGCCCGATCCTCAGGTCTATGCAGGCAGTAAATATAGACTCGGAGGATCGAAAGGTCGCCGAGAACGAGGGACGACTGGAATATACTCAATGGGAGAGCCTCGACTCGAGCCTCGGCCGTTTAATGACGTGCGCTAAATAACAATACGGCTGCCGTAATCATGCAAATGTCGCGGAATGCTCGTGCGCGAGGCGGCAATTTTTGCCCCGATCCAATATGAAAAGATGGGAGAATAATTGTTAACCCGCGGTTTATGGACTCTCGGTGACTTATTGCTGGGTATTGACCTTGTTGTAGTCGCGACTAATTTACGGTCGAGCTTTTAATAGGGGCGGGCTTATATAAAGATTGAAAGTATACTTTAATAGCAATTTAGTGTAAATGAGGAAAGACAGTTGATTATGTCAAGTTTTATTGTCGTAGCTTATCTACATTTATTGAAGACGCGTTAAAAACTCTGAATGTTAATAAAATAATTTAAGATCGCTTCTATTAGAAGAAGTTTCAATAAATTTGTAATCCGTAAGATATCCGCTTTTTTACGCAACTTGGTATATTTAAGGTCAAGTCGAACAACAATAGAGCCAAAGTTTCGACGAATAAATCGAAACCAAATTTTGCGCGGCTTCTTTCCCAGAGAGCTGCTACTTGAAAGTCGAATTCAAAAGAAGTGCAGGCCGAGGACGCTTCACTTTTAAGAAAGTTCAACTCAAATATCGTTAAAGGCAGGAGTTATGTCCCCAAAGAGCGGGAATCTCCTTGAGTTTGTATCGCTCGGGAGAAGCGGCTCATAATTGGCGCACGAAAACTTTCGCCGCTTTTCCACGGCGCTTTTTGCGCTCTCTCTCTCTCTCTCTCCGAGCGCCGCGGTACTTGATACAGGTCACGTAACTTTCTCGAGTCGCGCCGCCGCCGTCGCGGCTGGGTTAATTCGCTTCGCGAGCGGGTTACGTCAGGAGGCGCGCGCGCGCGTGCGATCGTTGAACGCCCACGAGCGGAGAAAATCAGCACCGTCGCGTAGGGCTGAACAATTCATGCGGTCGCGGACGTTGAACTGGACTCTAGGATGATGGTTCGTCGGGGGAAGGAGGCGTCCAAGGGGGAACTTGGAGAGGGTCCTTGTTTATTCATGAGCGAACTGTGGATTGCATATAATTTCCTACCTTGGAAAAGAAATTGAAAACTGTAAGTGGACGATTACTTGGAGGGATTATTTTTAAATATTTCATAAACGCTTGTATAATTTCGAAAAAATGGGAAAGCGATCCGTAGAACACCTGAGATACTTTTGATAAAGTATTAAAGATAAAAATTGGCTCCCGTATAAAAAAGTTGAGAAAAATCAAGCAGCTTCGTTATCACGAAAAACTTCCGACGAAAAAGCGACTTTCTCTCAAAGACCGCACTGAGAAAAATGTCATATGAAACTTTAATACCTATTTAAGAAAAATTACTATATGTTATAGTAACGCGGGGACATATTCAAGTTATAACAACTTTTATTATACTAATAAAAAAAATTAATATATTTGAAATAATT
>JAWWEM010050404.1:0-11591 GCA_035582935.1 Ormyrus thymus
TAAATAATACACTATATTAACATACTATATTGACACGTAAATTACGTGGATATGGTGCGAATAGACACAGCCTTTAATTTATGGCACAAAAATCATAAAAAATCGTGAAAAAAACGCGATACAACGTTATAACGTCACATATCGTAGTCTCCTGCTTGACTTTCACGTTACAATGAAACAGATAGGTAAGCTTCCCTGTCTTCGTCAATTATTCCACAGTGTTCGCAGCAATCTGGATACGACTTGCTCAAGTCTTCTTCGACGAGTCTCGTGTTTTCACCACAATAAACTTTCCCGCAGCTGAAATAATAATTTCATTAAATAAATAACTTTAATTATAATCGTAATGCAAACTACAAAAATGATAAACTTAGTTTGCATAAAAAATATTCTCAATGTATTACTATTGTGTATCATTTTGCAAACTTCAAGCCTTCTCATTTTAACTGATCGGGTATGTTGCAAATTTACAAGAACAGATGTCCACAAGTTGCTTCTTGCGCACTGACATATTTTACTTTAAAAGCATTTACCCTTGCCAATGAATCACATTTCTGTCCGTCTCAAATGTGCGGCAGACGTTGGTCTGCTTGGATTTTTCCTCCGCGTACAAAATACATTCATCTGGCGTTGAGTTTTCCGGGCATCTTTCAAGTGCCAAGTAGCGCTTCTGCCTTATTTCTTGATCAGGTGCAGCTGGAACACATTTAAATTCGTAAATACTATATCTTATTGATTCAAAATTGTAAACAAACAAAGAGGTAAAACCTTAAATAAATCGAAAATTTTACATATTGCGAAAGTACAAGTCTCACTGAAGAAATTGGCTTTGAGAAAAACTTGAAAATATCTGCATTAATTTAATATTTATTACCTCGAGTAGTGCTGAAGATATAAGCGGAGAATCCAGCAATAATATAAAATATGATAACGAGTTTCATGTTGAAGTGTAATATTTGTGTCGAGATACTGACGAAGGCGACACAACTAATAATACCTTGTTCGATCTTCCTTAAGTTTATATACTTTTCCCACTACTCGATTTTCAGCCGTCGGAAGAAGCTAAATTATCACTGGTTTATGAAAGTGAAAATTGTGTGACGATAAACTATTAATTTTACATTAAACAACTGAAAAGGATAACATTATTTCATAATGATTTAAATGATAACACAATTCGTTTTTCACAATGTATGAAATACAAAGCTTCATGAACAGTGAAAAACCAATTATTATTGCTTTAGATTTACGCTAAATAAAAGCTTTAAAAATTTTTTTAAATATAAATGTCACAACCGAGAAAATTACGTAATTTACTATAAATATCATCAGTATAATTAAATACCTTTATTTTTGCAAGATTATACGCGTTTATATCGTTGTTTATATATATAAACTATAGTATTCACTTCAAAGACAAATATTAAAGTGTGATGATTCAAATGCTTAAGTAATCCAAAAGTATGCTACTTGTGGTTATGCAACTGAGATAAGCAAAGGAGAACATCAAATTTATGTTGTTTGGAAATAAAAATCTTTATCAAATTAAATTCTCAGCTAAAACAAAACTTGCTTCACATTCTTGAACTCTTTCCCTAATTATCATTCCCTAAAAATTGTTTTCAAGTATAAATTTAAAAACGAATAAACCTTTTTTTATGCGGATTTACTAATTAACTAAATATTAAATTTCAAGGCTAGGCGAATGATTCCAATATAATTTTATACAGTGACCTGGAAAACCTAGACATAATATTCCTATCATTCCAAAACCCGATCTTTTCGTAAACACCTCGAGAAGCCCGAGCTCGGAGCTCGGTTAAAACAGCTGACCCGCAGCCTTTCTTTCGTCGCGAGCAGCTGAGTATTGCGTTTCGGCTGACCAAGCCTTCTATTCAGAGTCGTGCGGCTCCCGGCGATAAACGCTCTCTCTCTCTCTCTCTCTTTCTTCCTCTTGCCTTTTACCTGGAAAATTCGTGCGCGACCAAGCCCCTGCTTGGCGTGAAAGGAAAGTACAGTCGATGCTGTGCGCGCCGTGATTTTGCGCGCTCGCGGAGTTGAGTTTCTAGTTTTCGTTTCGCTTTGATCTCGATTGTTTCGAGCATGGGAGAGTGTTGATATACGTCTCGAGTTGAGCTGGACGAGTAAGTTTGTCGCCGGGGGAGGAGGGGGTCGACGCTTTTTTGGGGGGGATTCACTTTGCTTGTTACCGAGGTGGGGATTGTTCGCTTGACATTATCAAGATGACTGAAATTATAATGAAGGTCAATGTCTTTGCTCATAGAAACGCACGAGAAATCGATGAGTTTTTTTCCTATGGAGATAGAACTTGTAGGTGAAAAGTTACAATAATATGTATACAAAAGGGGACGAAAAAACATTTTAGGATTAACAAGTATTTTTCGGCCGTTATAAGTAGCGATCTTGCTGTAATTTGTATACTTTTGCTTTCACACTATAAAATTTTGGAATATAATAGAGAACCGGGACCAGCAGCTTCAAAAGCAGCACCGTTACGATCGTGATGCACCTTACGGGATTCATTTCATCTTGTTCACATACGCTTGTTCATTCGTTTTTTAAATATTTTATAAAATGTTCTTTAAATTATGTAGCAATCAAGTATTTACATTAATTATAGCTTCGTATGAATAAACATTTTCTACACGGTCTTACTTGGGGATGGGGATACTGGTCGTCGCGTCGCTTTCTGCCTTAGTGATAACAATTGTCAGAATTAATTAAGAATTTGACAACATTTCTATCGGGAATATTATTGCGAGATGATTGAAATGATTTGTCTAATTAAATTGTTTAAAAAGTTTTAAGCATAAATTTCAGGATACACACGTATGTTCCTATTTTTAAAAATAATTTTTAACGTTAATAGTATTTTTAAACTTAATAATAAACATTATTACTAAATGTCAGTTTTTAATTAGAAAGTACGAAGAAAGCAACAGAAATTAAGACTACTAAGTAAATGTAAAATATAACAGTACTTTCATCAGCAACAAAGCCAATCCGCAGCAAAAACCAATATGAGCTCCGCTCACTTTCTAACCCGTAGCGTTTTTTTCAATTTAAAAGACAAACCGCCGCGTAGCTTCCATCGGCCCCCAGCGCCCATTCCTGTCATCGAAAATCCCCGAGCCGCGAAGACTTGGCTTGTAACGACTTTCTCTTTTCTGTTCCTTGTTTTTGGTCACGCCAGCGCGGACTTCCAGCCGCTGATGAGCTCGAGCAGACTCAAGTCCGAGGAGCTCTATCGCGAGCGAGTGCCCAGCGACAGCCTCTTCGGCAAGAGCAGGAGCGGAAACGAGCAGCAGCAGCAGTCGACGCCTTCCCAGGCGGAGGATGTATCCGAGCACGAGGATGTGTTTGGACCCCCGCCTCTGCCTAAGAGCTCGGATGCTCCCAGAACAAAGTCGAAGGTAGCTTTGAACGAGGCTTTTTTTTTTAAATATTCAGATAACGATCATAATATTTTGTTAACAATTTCAAGTTTTAAGCTTTTAAATTGAATTCGGTCATTTTTCATCGAAACAAATTGATTGTATCTTCGTCCATTTACAGGTAGCTTCATTGTTCGACGACTCGGATTCGGGCGACGATCTGTTTGCAAGCGCGAGTCCGAGCACTCGGTCGCTTCGAAGCACCGAGCAGACACCGTCGAAGGCCTCGACTCAGAAGGCCAAGGGTTTATTCGACGACGACGACGACCTCTTTGGCAGCAAAGACGCCCCGGACGTCGATCTTTTCGGCGCGCCTCCGATTAAGAAGCTGCCCCAAGTCGGGGATGGGCTTTTCGACGAGCCGAGCGACAGCTTGTTCGCCGAGAAACCGAAGCAAGCCAGCGCTGCTGAAAAGAGCAAGAGCAGTAGTCCGTTCGAGGGTAAACTGAAACCTAGCGCCACTCCGGAGAACAGCAAGAGCAGCAGTTTGTTTGACGAGAAACCGATACCTAGCGTCACTTCACAGAAGAGTAAGAGCAGTAGCTTGTTCGAAGACACTTCTAAACCCAGTGGCGCCTCAGAAAAGAAGAGCAGCAGCGTCTTCAGCGACAATTTGTTTGCTGATCCGCCGAAGAGAGAAGAATTAAAACAGACTAATTTGTTTGAAGAGCCGGCGAAGGTGGAGAAAGCTCCCGAAAAAAAGAAAACATTGAAGGGACTGTTTGACAACGACTCCGAAGATTTGCCGGATTCGGATCTGTTTGGTAAATCTTCGGCATCTTCAGAGAAAGTTGAAAATCTTTTTTCCGGAAGCTCGAAAAACGCTTCTGCGGGCGCTTCGGTCTCAGATTTATTTGGATCAAGCAAAGTGTTAGATAAAAAAATCGTAGACAAGTCATCGAGCAGTCTGTTTAGTGACACGAACGATAACACTGATCTTTTTGGATCTAAAGCGTCGGAAACGAAAGGAGCTGCGAAAAAAGAACCCACCAAAGATTTGTTTGTGGAGAAACCAAAGCCTAAGAAGCTGACAACTAGCATTTTCGACGACAGTGACGACGACGACCTCTTTGGTGGTTCTAGTCTCTCAAAAAAGAGCATTGCTACTAAAAGTATCTTCGGCGAGGATAAAACTACTGGTGTTACTAAAACTATGGAGGACAATAAGAAGGTCGAAGATGTCAAGAAGGAAGTTGAGGACGAGAAGAAGAAAGAAGAGTCCGTAAGTGCAAAAATTACAAAGCCCGCGGTCAAAAGTAGTATATTCGACGATGACGACGATGACGACGACTTATTTGGTGATAAGAAGAAGAAAACAGCTTCCGTCAAAGAGAAACCGATCAGTAACGAGAAAAGTGACAAGGCGGAAAGCAAGTCAGACGCGGCTGATGCGAAAAAGAAGGCTATGTTCGCGGAGATTAAACAAAAGCTAGAAAAGCACAAGCTCGCCGAGACAGAACCTCCCCCTGCCAAGGAAAAGGAAGAGCCCAAGCTCGCCGAGACAGAACCTCCCCCTGCCAAGGAAAAGCCCAAGGAAAAAGAAGAGCCCAGCGTTGTAGACGGTGCTGTGATATCGAAAAAGAACCCACCAAAATCACTCAAGATCCAGACGACTTTGCCAATACCCATCGTACAAGAGTCACAGCAAGAAGCACAGCAGCAAATTCCGAAGAAGCCGGCAGTCTCGGGAAAGATCAAAAATCTGATGAACAAAATGGGCGACCTGAAAATTCTTTCACCAACGGATACTCCGCCGTTGTGGAGGAAGAACAGCGAGGAAAAAAATGGCAAGGACGAGGATGCAAAGGAAGAGACCCCTGGAGATCTTGGAAGCAGCGAAGCCAGCTCGCCGAGTTTAGCCAGTGGTGGTTCTTCACCGCATACGTCCGGAGGTGAGTAATTTTAATGCAACGAATTTCAGTACAATTTACTTAATTTAAGTTTTTAGTTCTAATAATGAAAAGTTTCGATTAAAATAATATTAAATATTCGAATTGTTTTAGGTACCAATTCAAGGGCAAAGGACTCTCCATCTTTGAGATCAGACAATACGGAAGTAGCAATTAGTCTCGATGAGCCAGCTCAAGTGGAAACGTTAACATCCATAGCTTCCTCAAAGGTAAAAGAGATAAATATAAAATATATAAATATATGTATTACATTGAGTTTATACCCAATTACATAATTTAAGAATAAGACATAAATTATAGAAAAAGAATTATTTAGATAAATTTGTAAGCCAAATTTTTTCTAATCTTTAAACATTTACATTCTAATTTTCATTAAATTTTCATGAAACTTTTCGCTTTATTCAAAGCAGTGATAGAAATCATCTTATACCCACTAACGAGGGATTAAAATTCTAATTGCCGGAAATATACTGTTTTATTATGCAAACACATAAAAAGTATTAAATTAATATCTTAATGATAGGTTTCATTTTAATAATACGAAATAATTTCTCATTTTTAGAGCCGAGCGCGAATCCCAGGAAAGCGACGGCCTCAAAGTCGACAAGCCCGACATTCGGCGTTGCGGCAAAGTGGCATTGATTTCGATATAGTCGATGCTTCTTCGACAAGTCCTACGCCTGATCAACCGAACGGTGATGCAACCGATACCCATGACAAAATCGATCGATTACTACCTACGAAAACACCATACAATGAAGCAAGTTCCAAGCATGCTGCGGCGGAATCTGGGCAGCATACCGATGATAAGTCGGAAATTAGTGCCTCGAGAAACACAACGACAAATTTATTGTCTCCATCCACAGACGAGGAGGATTTATTTGATGTACCTCCAGATCTTCCAGAAGATTCGACTAAAGAGGACTCACTGTTTGGAAGAGCACCAATCTTATCTCCAATTGAAACTATTGAGAAACCTGCGAAAAAGATGGAGATAGAAAAGAAAGACAGCTCCACGAGTAAAGCTAAAGAAAGTTCTAAAGAAAGTTCTAAAGAAGATGAAACAAAAGAAGAGAAACAGGAGGAAAAGAAAGAACCACTTGATCCTTTAAGAGATAGTAGTCATAATCCGTTGAAGGATCCGAGTCAACTATTTGCATTCGTCACAAAAACGCCATCACCAGAGAAAAATAAAGGTACAGTTTTTATTTTTATTTTAATGAAATCAAAAATAAAATTAAACTTAATTTAATGTCCTTTTTAAAAGCAGGATTACTGTTAAATGAAGAAGATAACAGTTTGTTCTCAAGTTCTACCAAACCAGTCGAAAAGAAGCAGAAACCAATGTTAGATTTATTCGTTGATGACGATACGAGTAGCACCGATTTGTTTTCTTCCTCCAAGTCAAAAATTAAAAAGCCGCTAAAAGAAGCGACAACTGACTTATTTGATTCTGCAACTGTGGAAGATGACGATGATAGTCTCTTTGGATCTGTCTCAAAAAGAAGTAATAAATCAGAAAAAGTAGAAAAAAGTAAAGAGGTTGTTGAATCTGCTTCAATAGCTTCTACTACAGTAGCCAATGAAAAAGCACCATCGAAAAAGCCAACGGATTCTAAAAGTGCTAAAACTGCCGTTAAAGACATCTTCGATTCAAGTGACGAAGATGACATATTTGGAGGAAGTAAAAAGTCCATCCCTAAGAAAAAGACAAAGTCGTTATTCGACAAGGACGGCGATAGTGACGACGACGATATCTTCGGAAAACCCAAGGTTTCGTCCACAAAGGAAAGTAAAGTATCAGTAGAAAGTGCGAGACCCGTTGTAAAAAAAGCAGTTACGAGAGATCTAAAGAAAACTGCTGAAAAAATTGTGGAGGACCCTTTGAGTATGTTGCAAGACGATTAAAAAATGGGGGCTTTTTGAATTTCATCGCAGATGATTTTTACGAAAATGCCATTTTTTGCGATACAAACTTTTTAAATATAAAACACGTGTTCAAGTGCTAGCTATATTTTAGTCTTCATTAATTTATACGATAATATAGATTACATTTTTTTATAATAAAAAAGTTTTTCTAAATTTCTTAGATATAATTTAACCAAATAATATAATAATTGTGATGTTTGAAAGATGAACTTTGAACAAATTAGTCTTTATTATTTTATATATTTGTCAAGTTGCTGATACTGTATTGCAATTTATTAGTTTTTGAAGACTTGTAAAAATCACTTTTCTAATTAGTAAGATAATACGAATGATTTATTACAGATTTGAAATCCTCAAAAAGTGAAAATACGCAAACTATACAAAAGTTTGATAAGAATTTTGTTTGTAACTGATAGAATTCTTTTTAAATCATTAAGAATGACACATTTTGATATAATCGAATATTGAAGGTTTATAATTAAAAAGATGTAAAGATGTTCTATTTTGTCGACTAAACTATTATTACATAAATTCTTTTTACTGTAAATATTGTTAAAGTTTTACTGTAAACAGTATAGTATAATATTCGCTAGAATTTCAGACTTTGATGTTTGCTATAGTTATTTTATTAAACAGCTGCTTATTATCAACAATATGAAACAGAAATGATTTTTATTGATTGCTTAATTCAGACTAAATAAATGAAGACATTTCATTAAAAATAAAAACTTTTTCTGCAATAACTATACTAATAGTAATTAGAACAAAAAATTGACTTTCGATAAAATTGATTATTTTTTAGTTTTGAATTTTCCAATATAATTGATTAAGTGCTTTGACGCCATGAATTTTCAAGACTAGCAACTTCAGTGCTGGGCGCTGCAAATTCTGTTTTAATGCATAACAAGTTGTGCAAATGTATAAAATAAATATGTTGTTTTTATTCAATTAAACAAATCATGGCTAGTCAAAACATAAAATTAATTTCATCTTTGAGCGAAACGATAATTTCTTTGATAAGTAGAATAAATACATTCAAATAAGGAAATCATAAAGCGTGAACGTTTTTTGTACATAGTTTGTATCGACAGTTCTAAAAATACTTTTCGCCTACAAATACAGTACGAATTTACTGTATATAAAATCGTTATTGCTTTTTAAATGTAAAATGTGTTAGCAATCTTACCATCTACATAGTACAGTGATTTTTTTCAATGTATAAACGATTTCTACAATTAAACTATATTTTGCACTATCGTCGAGGCAAATAAAAATTGTATAATAATTAAACTAAATTTATTGCAACTGTGGTTTTGTAATAAAATATTTAAAAATGGTTGATTTAATACGTAAGTTGAGTCATGGTATAAGCTCCGAATGAATTTTCATAATGTACATAGGACAAATTTTTCGGCAACTTTTATTGTACAATGAACTTAAAAATTATATGATGGTAAAAACCTGTTTTCGGAATCCTCATATAAATACTGAAATAAATATATAGTAACAAATTCGTGAGTATATTTATTTGGACAACATTCTTTTTTCAAACTGTTTTTAAAAATAAATTGTAAACTTTCATTAAAATAACATTTGTGTTACGAATTAAATGATGTTATTTGTATGTGGTTTTATTTTAATATATGTGTACATATTTTATCTATACTCAAGTGTACTAATAGAAAAAACTGTTGTATGACATTAGAATAGTTATCAGAATGTAAAATTCAAAGATTTTCACATTTGTGAGACGTATGTTAAAATAATGCTTAAAATCTTCTACAAAAAAATAAGATTAATCAAATTTTAATGAACAAACGACGAAGCAGTAGATATTATTCATTATTAAATGCCTGAATTAAGTCTCTGGGGCCATTCAATGCTATAAATATTAAAATTAAGAAATTTTAGTTTTGTCTACAGTTTAAACGACTTGGTGGGGATTTTGATGTACTTTATTCAATTTTGGGGTAAAGTGTTACATGCATTTAAATTATTCGAGCAAGTATTTCGATTTTAAATGAAAATCGATCAAATCAGTCGTTAAATTAAAAAACACGTACTTAGTAAAAATATAGGTATTTCAAAGTTTAAGCCAAATCTTGTTTTTTTTTTTTAATAAAAAGCAATAAATGAACCGTATATTTATTCTTGAGGATTATATGAATTTTGGCTGGAAAAAGAGATGAATTTGGAGTTTGAAGACAATTGACTTCTGTGGGAATAAATTAAATATTCCGAACTTTTTATCCTCAACATGCTCGAGCATTGTGTGAAAACTTCAAAACTTAGAGATTTAATATTCAAGAAAATGAAAAATCAAATCAATTCTTCATGTGACACAAGAAGTTCATATTCAAAGTGAATAAATAATGGTTTCGTATCATATGGTATTCAGAGTACCTTGGAATAAATCTGCTTAAAAATAAAAGCACTTCTTTGGTAATCCGCGGCGCATTCACAATTATTCACAACAATTCTCGGTATATGCTTTTGTGCAGAAAGTAAGCGAATGATTGTCTAGAATTCGTCAAATTAAATAAAATTACGTAAAATCAATTGATTTACGAAAAGTGGTGTGGCGTGGTCAGTTTCACCACCATACTACACGGCATCTCGCCACATAAATAGTGAGCTTATAGTTGATTTATCAATAAAATAATTATCTTAAATTTTTTTAGTTTATATTGATTTCTACTATTGGTTTACAATTGTTGTTATTTTTATTCTTAAATTGAAGTTTACTAATAATTTCCCTTACTCTTGACAAATAATAAGTTTAATCTTGTTTTGGTCTTAATAACTACGTATATTTATTACGTGACAATAGATTAATTTTTTCCTCCAAATTGTCGACTGGAAAGGCTTCTAATAGCTGAATCTCCGATGAACTTGCTGCGGAGCAGTCGAATTCGGATTCACTGCGTATCGTATTAAGACTGGGATTGAATCAAAAAATCAACTCAAATAATTTTAAAGACTTTCAAACTTTTTTGTAAAGAAAACGTGACGTTACCTAAGGCGCAGTACTCGTTGCCGATGAAAGAGATCTTTTATAGGTAAGTCTTCTATTATCTTCTGGTGTCGAGCTACTGACCATCTCAGGATGTTTTGTCTTTTGCAGATATGCATTCTCCTCCGAAATGAAGTGGATGCTCCGCTAGACAATAGCTTGATAAGGCGGCCGGATTATCGGTGCATCGGGAGACGATCATATAACTCGCGCTTCTAAACGCTCGGGCCTAGCGCTTTATGGCTTTTCTATGAATTTCGGCAGCAGATGAGCACCCCTCCAAAATCTCGCTCGACATAAGCTAGCCCATTTGGCTTAGACCAAGAAAATCTGTAGCGATTGCTTCTCGCAGCAAAGCTCATTGTTGAGGTAGTTTTTCATAAATGATAATGTGCGTGAGATAGCGCCATTTCCTTTCGGGCGGAGAGCTCAGTCCGATCCTTTTCCGCTTTTGGAATTAGAATGTTTCGAACCGTGCTTCTATTCGAACGAAACGTAAGTGCTCTAGTGCAAGTCACCTGCTAAAGCTGTACTCGCCTCCTGAAGATTGTTTGTTTACTGTGCAATAAAGAGATAATAACCGGAGCAAGAATTCATCTATCTATATTAATTAAGAAATTTTATATTAATTAAGGTCATATTTGCTTATTGACAAGGAAATTGAAATTGAAATTCCTAGTTTCGCATTATTCACGAAACTTTTCGTTTTATTGAAAGTGATAGAAATTGTATAATGCACACTGATCAGAAATTAGAAAGTCTAATTTTGCGGATCCTTGACCAATAAGTAAATACAATGCATCAAATTAGTATCTCAAGTTGGTGCGAACTTCTATGCTGATTTCGTAGTCGCGAAGGTTCTGCTAGACACATCGTAACTGGCAGGCGTTGTTATGCTTGCATATATGTTTGTAAAATTAAAAAATTTTCATTTTTCATCTACTCAAATAAGAACTGCGTCTAGTTTGTTAAACGCGTGAATTGTAATTCATGCAATTATTTTGGTAATAAATGGCGTTTCATCAAAAATTGTTTGTATTTTTATTTTAATTTAATTTAACTATTATTTTCATCATCATTTCACATAGGTGTCAGTTACTCTTTTACGCTTGAACGTGTGCGATTAACCTTCAGACGACGCGGAAATTTTGGTTCGATCGACTTTTTTTTATATCCAAAATTTATCCATATTATCAACAAATAACTCATTGTACACGGAGAGAAATACCTGATTAAAAATTAGTATAGTCTATCGTAATCGAAGGACAAACTCGCACTATCCTG
>JAWWEM010050405.1:0-11588 GCA_035582935.1 Ormyrus thymus
TATATTGGGCCATGCTAAATTGTGTACAATGTTTACGTGTACGATTCTTATGTGTATAAAACGCACCTTACCAAGAAATTCAATGTTCTAATTACATTATTTAAAAATTTACAATACCCTTGTAATTTTTTATAAATCCGTATGGGTAATTTTTTCCCTCCCTCATCGTAAAATATGTATAAATAGTTCAATTTCCCCTCTACAATCTGACGTAAAAAAAATTCAAGAACAAGAGAAGATCATACAGTCTGATAGGATAAAAAATCATACTTCTTAGGTTATTTTTGGAATAAAGAATGTCAGTAACATAACCTTATAATATATAAACAAAAAGGCGACAGAAATAATAGGTCATTCAAATGAGTAGAAAAAGTTTTACCATAAGGTCATTTAAAAAATTTACTCAAATGCGAGGAGGGTCCCGGATTAACAGTCGTAGATGCAATTTTTGCCCAAATTTTACTTATAATTTTTGTCCAAAATTGTTCTCCGTGTATGAAAACTATGAATACTTTTGACTCTCCTGAAGGTTCTCAACATCCAAAAAATTTTTGTCAGAAACTTTAGTAACAAGCTTTAAGCTTGATTTATCTAATTAAAATAAATTATCACTCGAAAGAAACGGTATCCACAATTACTAGAAAATATTCGCTTCTGTGACGAATGCAATTATTGCACGAAAGGCTTTTTTAAAAATAAAAGTTTCTAGTAATTACGAATTTCTAGGAAAGGGTGATTCAGCTTTGCTAAAATTGGTAAATTTTCAAAAAATTTTCGAGTGAAAAAGGTTCTTAAAAAAAAAACTTTAAATAAATAAATAATATAATTTTTTTAAAATATTTTGCTCGTAAAACTAGTCTTAGCTCCCCCAATCCAAGGCAATCTTGTCATTATTCATTCACCACAAATCCTAAGCAAATCATTTTTAAAAATTTCATCAATTTAGCCGAATCCTCTGAAAAGCAGGTAATAAACTGTCTCCTCGCGAACTCACTGGAGAGCCCTCAGCCGAATCAATAACGCGGCAAACGTCTTGAAAGCTTTCGAAGCGCGAGAAAGTCCGTACGCATTCCGCTGCTTATTCTCCACTCGACTCTCGCTCCCTTTTGAAAAACAAGGTTAAACTCGGCCTTGAGTAGAACTGACTCTCTGCCGCAGGAGGCCGAGCTCGAGAGGCTCGAGACGCTCGCGGCTGCGGAGCAAGAATCGTCCTACGCAGAGTACAACAAGGCCATACGAGCGTTCAAAAGCAGCTGTGCCGAGTACCTGCAGAGCTTGAAGGATCTCGCGATGATTTGTCAGAAGGAACGAGACTCGGTCTGTATGACGCCGCTGGATGGGCACAGGATTAATCAGAGCAAGCTGGAGGTGGAAGCGGTGCTTGAGAAAATTAAGGCAAACGGAGAGCTACCAGATAATAGGTTTTTGAGGATTGCCATGATTCATGCATTTGGGCATTTGAAGACGATAAGGAAGCTTTCTGAGGATGTGAGTTTAGTTGTCACTTTTCAAATTCTATTTATAAGTATAGATATTTGTTTTGTAGAAAAAAATGTATGTATTATTTTTTATGTATTTTGGCTAACACTTAACTTGTAATTCTACTAGAATTATTATAAACTATGTAAATATTTTTCCATACTATTAAAATTTAAATAGAGAACAAAATATTTCACATATATAGCTCTTATTTCTCTTATTTAGAGTAAATTGTTAAATTATTAATACTCGTCGAATAAACAATTGACATTAATGAGCTTTTTAACGATGGAGCTGAACATAATAGTTGCACGTCCAAAAACATTATAATTAATACTCTCATAAATGATACTTCATAGTCACAGAAGTTACATTGCTTAAGCGCCAAAAAGAATAAATATCCAAAACCCTTATTTTTTAAAACACTGCATCTTTCACGATCCGACAGTTATTCTGGGTTTTTCATTCTTCGAAGCGGCTCTCTATGAATTCCTAATATCTTTCTTGCTCCATTTTTCAACAGCCGCAGCATAGTCTGCCAGACGTTTTTCTCTGGATGCTGAGTGGTTCGCGCAAATTGGCCTACGCCCGACTTCCAGCGTCGCGGCTGATTTTTGCGGAGGAACAATCCGAACGCGGAAGTAGATGCGGCCAATGGTTTACTTTGTTCTTCGACCGACCAAAGATGATCGACAACCCGACGATGATACCCCACAGGGCCGCGTGCAAGAGCGACGTATTCCTATGGCTTGGCAGTTCTGCGTATGTTAAGAATTGCTGGGCTGCCATACCTCCGGGGTATGTTTCTGAGGAGGGAGTGAAGAAGGGGAAGGACGTTTTTCCAGAGGTCTTTGACTATCAAAAGTCGTCGGTGAGTTTAAATTTTGTGTGACTATAACTGAAAAATGAGTCGATTAGAAGATATTCGGTAGAAGTTGATTTATAATTTATTTGCCTTATTTAGTTTTTTTAAGATTTAAATTAAATAAAAATATAAGAAATGAAAAAGTATATATGCAGGAAAAGAGATTATCGTACAAAAATATTGTAACTATTCATCAGTAGTAGAATAATTTATCAATCACTGTTATACGGAGTGTATTTGCACGATAAGTGCTGATGATGTGAACCTACAGTTCAATAGTTCCCGATAATCCATACCGCAAATGCATTTGCTGTGTGCGCAACAACGTGCAATTAATTCAAATTGAATTACGAGATGTTTAACCAATTCATATTAGGGCCACCGGTCATCATTAGCAACACTTTCCTGCTACGTGTTCGCACACAGCTGTCATCGTAAAATCCTAGTTAACAGTTATTGGGTTTGCTTGTGGATAAAAGTAAGTAAAGCTTTTACTTGTAGGACAATTATTTATTTCGATGCGAAATCGTAATTGGCATTTAATCATTCATAAAAAAGTTCATTAGTACACTGAGAGAAAAAAGTAGTCGAAACAACAGCCTCGCGCCGATAAATACAGACACCTACCTTTTTCTGGTAATTTAACAAACCAGAGACTGTTAACTGAACGGCCCAGTGAGGTATTAAAGGAATAGAATTATAAATATTATAAAATTAAAAAACTTATTTTATTTCATCATATTTATTTTTTTTCTTCTATTTATTTTTTCATTTATTTATTTTTATTATTTATTATATTATTATTATTTTTATATTATATTTATATTTTTCACTAATTATAGTACATATTATTACAAATAAATAAATTAAAAATTTTGATGATGGGAATCGAACCGGCCCGATTAGAAATTTTGATAGATGCCTCACGAGGGCCTCCTGTGGGTTGCTAAAACTCCGATTTGGCCCTCTTGAGGCAACCACGTGAGGCGCCAACAAGGAGTGTAACGCTGGTCTCCTTAACATTTAAAATGCTATAGAGTGCTATGGTTGCTGTATCTGTGCCCCATGAGGGCCTTTGAAGGTCATGATTTTAGGTTAGAATAAATTGAAACTTTTAAACACGATTAATAAATAGGCATTTCTTTATTTTAGAAATACTCACGTTTTATAAGAACACTTAATAAGAATCAAAAGTTCTTTCATTTAGTTTTAAGTTTCAGTTTTTAAGCTCAAGCAAGTTTATCTGAAATTGTCCAGTTACTAGTACATATTGGAAGTCGATATGGTGGAGTTTACGAATTCTGACTGTCTGGATCTCTTATCTCGTATTAAAAAAATACGACATACCAAATTAATGATAACAGGAAAGTCAAAAATAACTATCAACTCGTTATTAAATTTATTAAGTGTTCGAGAACAGGTTAATACGCCGTATTAAATATAAAAAACATAACCTCGAAACGATTCAGAAGATTAATAGTAGTTCATTTAATAAAAAATGTTTTACTTTAATAAAAAAATTGTTTATTTCAATAAATAATTTATTAGTTTTAAAACAAAAACTCACTGAATTAATATTATTATTTCAATTATTTAGCAGCTAGAACTTTTGGTGGTTTAATCTAAATGTTAATTCATTTATTTTGTTTGTTTCAATAAATAAATTATTAAATTAAAGACAAAAATTTATTGAATCAATGTCATTATTTTAGTCATTTTAAGGGGGTTATATACTGAAAAAAGTTCCAAAAATCAATTTTCATTTAATTTTTCGATTCTATACTTTATCCAAAATGTAGAAAAAAAATTTCAGACACAAATTTGAAACATTTTAAAAGTTACGGCTTAAAATTTAATTTTCTAAAAATACTAAAATTTACGTTTGTTAAAAAAATCACTTTAAAAATATTTTAGTTATTATTTTAACATTATCAAACATTTTTTTATGGATTATATATTATGCTTTATTGACTTTTTAATGATTTTGTAAAAGAATTTCAATTTTGAAATTTCAAATAAGCGCACTCATCGCGTTTCAGTCGTGTAGCCACAGTCGCCACAGACTATGCGTTTTATCAGCTGATCGCATTTTAGTCCTAATGTTTTACCTCAATATTCTTTATTCTTTATAGTAAAGTTTGAAATCATTTAATGTCTGAAGTAGTTTTTTCGACTACTTATTTTTCTCAGTGTACAGATTAATCACCCCACATACTTAATTCTAATTTTAGTTAAACTACTTTAGCAGGATAAGCTCCCTTTACAGAATGAAAAAAATATCTTAAATTAGCTATTTTCTGAACGTATTTCTTAAGAAACGAATACGTACAAGCGTAAGGCAATTTTTCAGAAATTCCAGCTTCGAGCGCACATATTTCAAGGGAGATTCGAACCTGGAATGGATTCCTCTGGGTTACTCGACCCATTGCTGCGGGTTATTTTTCAAGGCTATACTATGGCGACAAGAGTAAGTTTTCAAAGAATGCCCAAGTCGGAAGATTTAGTATACTAGATAAAAAATGCAGTATTTCACTAAACACAAAGGCAAGCGTGTATGAAAGACTGAAAGCGAAAAAAATTAGCTCGCTTACTTGACTAATGTTTAGATCAGATTAAAGTTTTCTAAAGTCTTTTATGTAAGTACGTTTCCGAGATTTATTTTTAGATTCTCCTGCATGCAACAAAAATTTATTTTTAATTAAAAAAAATGATTGTAAAGTACATTGATCACTGACGATCTTGAATTTATTTTTATCTCGTTTTCGACTTTGAAATTCACAAATTTCAGTGCTTGGTACTTAAATTAAGAGATTCGCTTGTTTGACGTTTATTCGCTGAATGGCATGCAGGTCATCAAACAGACACTCGATCCGATTTGGGATCAGACTCTTGTGTTTCCACCTATTGACATCCACGGCATGCGCGACTACGTGAAAAACCATCCACCGAATATTGTGTTCGAGGCCTTTGACAGGGATTTTTTAGTGAGTTGAAATGGACTATCAGGTTTAACCTTCTTATTAAATTAAAACCACATTTTTGGAGCGTTTTTTAAAAAAAGAATCTTTTTTCAGTAAACCTAGGAATTAATATTATTTTTCTCCTCTTTAAAATGTTTTTAAAGCTCTTGGAATGTTTGAAAAGTATTATTAGTACCTAGAATATTCCAATAAAAATTACGAAACTTTATTTTCAGAGATACTGTTACGGTTATACTGTTATTATTTTTACATGTTATTATTTTCTTTTACTTGTTCACATCTCAATCAGCTTGTTAACCATCAAAGGAACTAAATACTTACAATAAAACATCCACTGATTAGTTTTAATTCACACACAAACCACCACGTCGCAATCAATGTAACCAATAGCCCGGCCAAGTAACAAGTTTAATCCATGTTAACAACCGACGAGCGTTTACATGGAAAACTGGCCGGAAGCTAAAGCTGCGTCCTAACTCTCTTTGATCTACAAGCGCAGAACAAGCTGGAGCTGTACGGCAGGTGCGTCGCCGCTCCGCTGGTCAAGCTCAACACGGAAACGTACTCGCCGCCGGATTTTCCGGCCAAGCTGCGCTGGTACAATTTCTCCGGCCAAGGAGACTACAACGGAGCTGTGCTCGTGGCACTTGAACTCATAGAGGTTCGCTTTTTTCTCTCATTCTGCGTCATCGAGGGTTCGTTGATTCTTGGGGATATTCGGGGAATCGTCGGGGCAGTAAAATTCTCATTTTTTGTTTGCGAGAGAACAATGGAAGTGAGCCATGGACTGAGTTAGCTGCAAAAAATATTTTTGAATGAACTCTTTGGGAACGATATTCAATTTTGGCAGACAACGTTAAAATTCAGGATTTTACTTGTTATATTTATGACCGTATGGAGCAGTAAATCAGATTGTAAGATGTATTTTTATTCCCAGACAAATAAAAACGATTAATACTGCCTTAAAAGTAGTGCAAACTTAAACTAGGGCGTAAAAACTTTATAAGGGTATGCAATTAGCGGCTCAAGAAAAAAGGGAAAACCTCATCATGAACATATTGATTAATAATTTTAAGAGTGACTTTAATTACAGAAACATCTTTTCAATAAATAAAATCTTGTTCCAAATTTGCACTGAAACAGGCTTGTGATATATAGTCCTCTTTAGATGTAGTGAAGTAGATCACTAAACTACAAATAGTTCCATAGAAAATTTGCGTAGCTTTATACGAACCTTTAATCCCTATAAATTTTTATCCGTGAACTGACAAATAAACTATTAAATAATAAATTCTTTTTACTTCTCCAAAAACATATTCAGATCGGCAACAGCCAGAT
The DNA here is from genome assembly GCA_035582935.1 of Ormyrus thymus. Classification (NCBI taxonomy): domain Eukaryota; kingdom Metazoa; phylum Arthropoda; class Insecta; order Hymenoptera; family Ormyridae; genus Ormyrus; species Ormyrus thymus. The sequence goes on from JAWWEM010050405.1 coordinate 6,664, forward strand.
CTCGGACGTCCCGCTCGACATTCCGGACGAGTTCTCGGAGGAGGTTCTGCACGTGCCGGAGGGCATCCGGCCGCGGATGGCGAGCTACCGCCTCGAAATCGTTTTCTGGGGTGTGCGAGAAATGCGCCGCGTGAACCTTCTGGCCGTCCGCAGACCAAAAATCGTCGTCGAATGCGGCGGCGTCTATGTCGAGTCAGATGTCATGGAGAACGCCAGAAAGTTCCCCAACTTTAAAGAGACTCATCTCACCGTCGATATGGTGAGCTCTTTGCGGGCTTTGGGGATGCGTTGTTTAAGTTTATTAAAACTTTTTGAAAATTGGTCATCAATCACCTCAGGAAATGCCAGAAGATGTAAATTACTATCCGCCAGTGACGATAAAGGCCTACGATTCACGAGGACTCGGCTATTTGAAGTACGTGGGCGTGTGCAACGTCCCCACGATTCATGTCTTCGTGCACCCGCTTATAACGAAGATCGAATACGAAAAGGCCATTTATCATTCCGCAAGCCAGTTCCAACCGAGTGCGCACTGTGAGAGAAAATTTTGATAGGAAAATATTAAGAGTTGTCAAGTTTACTCGCGAATTCTTTATCAAGTTTCAAACCCATTCTTCATGCACGTACAAGTCGTTTATTAAGCCCGCTCTTCTTGTTTAACACGGCATTTAATAAGCTAATCTTTAAATTTTGAAAATTAATCTCAATTTGTTGAATACTTGAAAAAAAACCCAGCTCCATCGCTCTCCACCTGAGCGCCGATCCATCGGCCACTCAAAAAGACAGCTCATTTTTTCAGATTCAGTTCCGGTCGAATTCCCCGCCGTGGGCAAAAAGCATCCGGAGTCGACTTTCGACTCGGACGACATCGCAAAGGCGGAGGCCTCGGCGCAGCTGAGTTACAAGCGGCTGTCAGGCTCGGCCGGGCACTTTCTCAAACGACTGCTGCGCTGGAGGAACGACGGCCAGGAGCAGGCATGGCTCGCCGCTCCGCCGCCGCCGGCTGCGAATGACGAGGATGAATCGGGTGACTGGTGGAGCAAGTACTACTCCTCGTTTGAGGTGCGTTTCAAATAAGCGGGAGGGCCTTTCGCGGCTGAAAACATTTTTCAGGGCTTGGAAGCTGAACCATTGGCTCGAGAGTTTAGTCGAAAATGCCATTTCTTTAGGGGAGATACTTTATATAATGAATAATGATAGGTGTTTTTGAGAAAATTCGTATTCACCTGCAAATGACTTGAAAACTTCCATAATGGTTCTGTTTATTATGTTCTGTTCAGGAATAAAATAGCTCCTCTTTCATTTTTCTGCGTTTCAAGGTACTTTTTGATATTGCTGTCATGAATTATTAACGATAAAATAAAATAAATGTGGTATGCTCATCTTTTACATTATGTTAATAATTTCGCGTTTGATTTACTTAATATCAAATATAAGTTTAATCTACTGAGATAAAAACTGTAAAGAATTTTTTTGTAACTGATGAAAGATTAATCATGTGAAAAAGGAACCTTTTTACTAAACACAGTATTACTAAAGGAATTGATAGAAAAGAAATTATTTTCAAATAATCATTCTATTTTCGTAGGAAATGAAAATGCCAGAATTAAAGTTGGTAAGATAAAAAGCATGCGCATAAATGATTCGTCTGACTAAACTCGCCTGTCATCTACTTATATTAGTTGTAAATATACCCATCATAAATGCTTACCGTACTGACTCGCCAACTTTATTTAAGACATTTTTGTTTTCTTTGCACATAAAACAAGTAACATTCATTTTATATAAAATAATAATAACGTTGAAGTTAATAACATTTTTAAGCAATTAGAATTGTCTTTTTTTTCAATGAAAAAATTAGGGAAAATGGATTGGATAGGATTAAGGGAGAGGCAAAAATTTAATCTTCAGTACCGTACAAGTATTATAAACAGAAGTTTTCTCGAAATTTCGTGACATTGTACAGAAAAAAGTTTTTAAATCTTTTCGGGTGCGTTTGTTTTTGAGAAAAATTTCAACTATTTTGTTCGAATTTAAAAAAAAAAAACATAGTGAATCTTTTTCTGGAGAAATTCCTTATATCAGTAATTTTTTTATTCTATCAATAATATTTTATTTAAGAAATTTAATATTCAAATATTTTCAAGAAAAAAAACTCGATGCAGTATCTTTAAAGCGAAATTAAAAAGACTTTTTTCACATTTTTATTTTCCCCCTTTTTTCAGGAAATGAAAATACACGATCATGGACTTGCGCCAAACCCTCATTCGTCGATTCTTCTCCCAGGAAGAATAAAAGTAAGTGTATATAAATATTCCTCCTCTATATTAAAAAGAATTATTCAAAACTTTCTCTATAAAAGTATAAAAAGAAATGAATACCCATTTTATTAAGAAATCTAACCCAGAAGAGAAACGTACAATTCTATTTTTAATTAATAATAATAATAATAATAATAATAATAATAATAATACACAAATGCATGTTTGTGTACATAAATTAAATTAAAAATGGAACCTTGATAAAAATCTAAATAAAATGATTGTTTTTAGTCGATTCCAGTTTCATCTGCTTATAGATTTACCGGTGTTCGTCTTCGATTGAGATATTGTCTGGGTCACGGAGAATCAAAATATCTTATATGCTTTGGCTTTGACCTAAAGACTAAAGCTAAGAGCTGAATTCTCACAAAGTTAGAAGCGCCTTTATATAAGTTAGATAAATGGCATATAGTGGGAGTTAGTTTTGAAATAACTTGTAATTGTGCCTTAGACAAAGTACGTTTTTCCCTCAAGTCGGATTCCTTACCAAACTGGTTATTCTCCCTTCTCTTCACTAATACATTTATCTTAAAAATCTCGCCTAAAAAAATCCATTTCTATTTTCCCTGCGCTACGATTCATAACGCAAAATCGAATAAACGCAACTTGACCTCCGTCAAGTTTTTAGACGAGATTTTTGCCCTTAAGTTTCTTTTTCGCCAACGGGTTACGGGTACCCGAGCAAGCGAGTCTCGTCAGGAATGCAGTCTCCGATGTAAATCTTCGAAAATCAGGTTTACCCCGCGGAATTAGAGGCGCAGCCCGAGTTCTCCGGCTTTCAGGACCGATTACGAACTTTCGAGCTGAAGCGCGGCAAGAAAGTTGCCGGCGAGAAGTACGACGAGAAGCACTACGCCGGCAAATTCAAAGTAACGCCCCTCTCCTGCACGACCGATTCTATAATGCTGCAATGCTCTGCAGAAAGAAGCGATAGAATAACGATGAAATTTGCAATACCAACTTTTAAAGGGGATGACATTGCTGTAGATATAGGGAGCTTACTGGCCAATGAATTTAACAGGGGTTTAATTAAAGTCTGTTTAGGGAGGAATTCTTTTCGTTTCTTTTCCTTTAGAAAAAATAATAAAATCTTTGTTCTTCTCATTCAGTTACATAAATAGCTAGAAATATTGATTTATTTTGAAAATGCATTACAAAAGTGTGCAATATATTTTTCATTGAAATTTACGTTTTTACTCACAGCTTGCATTTTTTTGTAATAAATGTTTTTCTATATCTACATGCATACTTTAATCACTGAGCAATCTTGTGAACTAACATTCATATCAATTATTTTACTACTCCTCTATACTTGTTAAATATATTTATATAAATGACTAATAACTTCTATTTGCAATTTTTCCAAATTTATGAGGAATAACCATAAAATATTCTTTGTACTCGCAATAAAGAAAAGAAGGCTCATGCAAAGTAGAAAAATGAGTAGGAATAAAGAATTTTATCTTTTACTATTATTCGCTCATAAAAGCTACCTTATCTCGCTCTTTTTTAACCACTGCATTAGTGATATTAGGTCCCAGAAAATTGCACTTGTTTTCTTCATTGCTTCACTTTTTTAAGTTCCCCATCACACAAATAACATTTTACCACAGATACCGAAAAACTCCCTCCGTTTCCAAAAGTACACGTTCTCACCAGCCGAACAATCCAAAAAAGCTCATATCTGTTTTTATTCGCTGGCCTCAGGGCTACATCGCGGCGTATCGCTGGCCGCATCCCGATGGCGCAGTCTGCGTGAATTCCGCCGGCAAGAACTTAAGCTACGGCCTTTGCAGCGACTATCCGTCGCACGAGCCCCTGCAGCTTATCGTCCGCCTCTACGCCGTTAAAGGTACTGTAAAAAAAGCGTAAAGTTGTGCCCGGCATCGGCTTAATTTCGCGCGTTATGCTACGCGCGGAAAGATGGGTTTATGGGTCGAAATGTTGAATAATAAATTTTTGCAATGTCTGCCGTGAAAGTATCAATTTTAATCCGAGGCTGTTTTAAAGTTTATGGGCATTTGAAAACTTTAAAATAAATACAACTGAGTGTGTTTTGTTTTTAATTTCATTATTAACGTGATGCACAATATATATTGCGCTTTATTTTTGCAATCAACGTGGTGAATTATTATAATAAGCAATTAATTTATTACGTAACTCTTTACAAAGTACTGGCTATCTCATTAATTAGGACTGAAAATAAGTGCTAAAAAGTTTGTTCGAGCATTTGTTATTCCGCAGTTGCGAACGTAAATAATACTTTAATTTGCAAATAAATTAAAATTAGCTTTTATTTATATTACAATTCTGATTAATACTTTGAAAAAAGTTTTATACGAAACTACTGTTCATGTATTGTAGTAAATAATAATCTGGTTTAATGCCTGTAAGAATATTCTTTTACTAAAGAAATTTATACTAAAATACTGTTTGAACAAGGTTAATCTTATTTCTTTGACTCGCATTTTTTACTCTAAATAGTGTATTTCCTATTTATTTTCTTTATTACATTTCTTAAAACTTTATAAAATATTTAAATTTTAATTTTGATTCGATTTTTTCAATTTTATTTAATTTTATTTAATTTGAAAGTATGAAAAT
>JAWWEM010050406.1:0-11588 GCA_035582935.1 Ormyrus thymus
CTATTATTAATTTAAATTTCTATTTTAGAGGTCATTTAAAACCATGGCAACGATGGGTATAGAACCCCCTTAATTGCCCTTTGTTCTGGATCTGTGTCTGCTGCTTCGTCGGTATAGGATGACAAATTGACCCTCTGCTTCAAGAGCTAGAAGATAATTTTTCTTTTTATTTTTAAACACTCGTGTGTCTGTAAACGTCGTCGACGAATCAGTGCCGTCAACTTCCACCGCCTGCATGAAATAGTCCGTCGACGCTGAGACTCCTTCAAACAGCGCAAGCAACCAACTGAATGAATATACGCCGGGCTTTGTTCGACGGGTCGCGCTTCTGTTCCGCCGAATTTTCGTAGTTGCTTATCCGCGCGGTCTTTGCTCGGATACTGTACGAATTTTACTTTGCGCTTCGTTTATGTCTTAGCTTCTTCGCACGTGAATCAGTTGACTGTTTGAATACATATCTATTTAGTCGATATATATACTCCGCTCTGAAACTGAGCGCAGGCCGCGGCATAATTTACCCGCCAAGTTACACGCTTATCACACGATCCGCCGAGCACAAATAGCAGATATTGACACAAAAATCAACTCCTGCAGGAAATTTCGCAGCTCTCGGCGAGCGGATAGCAGAGGGGGATGAGCATACAGGGAGAGGAGAGGCACAAAGTGGAACCAAGAACTGCACAGGGCAGAAACAGAGCGCGAGAGCGCTGAATCCTGCTCCTCGATCGCGGAACAAGGGGATGACGAACGAAAGTTTCCCCGCCACGCATTACGTAACCCTCGGCGCGGGAGTGTTTTGACGGTTAATAAATGGATGGAACTGGGTCGCGTGGCGCTTTTCAGCTTTAAAATGTCCAAAGGTTTATTTCCGAGTGAGAGAGAGAGAGAGAGAGCTCGGCATGTCAGTGCCTGCCGTGACTTCGCGCACAAATTCAATATTGATTTGGCTTTTTATTCCGAATGGCGAACTGGCTCGTGAAAGGTTTAACGACCACGTCGGGGAGCCCTGTTTGCTTTTTATTTTCGGCTGATCAATTTCCTTTCAAAGGGCCGCCGTACTGCCACTGTCGTCGCTCGCTTTTTTGTTTTTTTGTTCCTTTCTTTTGCCTGCCGGAGGCAGCGAACCTACAAGTTAGATAACGTTAATGCTCGAGTGTCGCCGTTGTTCGACTTCGAGCCGTTAACGAGGAGAGTTATAATTTCGAGCGCTGCTTTTCGCGTTTGTAGGTCTCGCGAACTTTGTTCAATGGAGGAATGAAGCTGTTCTGCTTTTGATTAGATAATTGTGGAGTATTCAATGCGATTGGGATACCTATTTTTAAATTATCTTTGATACTATTTTCATTCAGAAAGTATACGTGACACGTTTAAAAATACTTTTTAATTGTAACTTTTAACAATGGCACATTATGTTTCCAATATTCCAACATTAAATATTACTGATTAAAAAAAGCATGTGTCACATTTTTCATCGCCACCCAATAAACAACAACCATATTATTAACGTTTTTTTACCTAAACTCTACCAGGCACTGATAATACTCTGACCACTTTTCGACGGCTTTTTATTAACCGAACTCTTTCACACACAACGCGCTCCACTCTTTGTCAAGCATTGTCCATTAGCATATTGATTGGGTAAAAATTTTTTTTTTTTTAAACTCCTGAAAAGTCATTAATTGCTAAAAGTCTATCCTCGTAAATAATTTGAATATTAATTAAGTATCCCCTTATAAAATAGCGAGCGCATTAAATCTAAAAGTGATTTTCGAAACCGCGCAACAAAACAGCCTTCTCCAACCGAAGACACATAAAGGTATACGAATAGCTTCGGCACGTATACGATTCCTGTAATATAATTGTCGAGCGCAAAAGGATTCAGCCTTTGTCATACCGAATGCCTTTGCGCATCTCCCGTTTGCAGATATTCGCGTTGGACGTGTGCATTTGCTCGCCGGAATTTATCATAAAGAGCCATTTTTACTCGCTGCTTGCACGCCGTTTTTCAGGTATTTTCTTTTTTTTCCCCCTTTTTTTTATGAGAGATTCATAAATCGTCCAATGCACTTTTGAAAATCGTGAAATGTAGCTCGCGTAAATATCAATTTGGACGCCGCGACGACTGGCTGAACAAGTCCTGAAGCGTTGCGCTGGAATATGATGACGTTATCCGGTTACGTGATTTGAAGCGATTTTTTTTTGTTATATAATAGGGATGAAATTTGGGTTGATTCACGGTAAGCTGAATGTTCACCCAGTGGAGAAATTTTAGACGTAACGTTGATTTCATATTTAAATAAGCTTTGTAATTAATTTTCTTTGATAGGCATTCTGTACTGTAAACCAAATGAAACCATACCATACTAATTGCTGAGTTATTACTGCAATATAAAGTGAAATCATTTTCGCTTTAATAAGAAGCAAATTCGCATTTCAGAGTATTAATATCACATTGACAATTGATGAATTAGTATAATGAAAAATACTGAAATATTTTTTTAATAAAATCTATATAGTTTTAAATTAAATTATATGTTAATAACAACAAAAATGAATAATGCAGAAGCTTTTATTATCATTATACTCTAGCAAAACTCAACACATCAACAAGAGTATCGAATTTAAATAAAGTTAGTATAACTTAAGTTTTGAAGATGTTCTCCCGACAAGAACTGCTGCTGAACTCATCAGTAAGCGAGAGAAACTCGTTACTCAAGCACAAATAAAACCTACAAAACAGATCAATAAAAAGACGAGATAAAAGTATTTCACAAACATTACAATGCCCCATTTACGAATAAGAACCAAGATTGTTAAAGAATATCCCTTTACTAACTCATTAATCGAGCTCGTTAACCCCTCCTGCATTAAAGACCCGCATCTGAAAAACCCTCTCGAAATCAACCTACATTATCAATCGATCCCCGCGCTTACAAAAGCCGCTTCTACAAAATCCATCCTCGCGCGCGACACTCGCGATCGAGTGGCGGCGTAATAAGCGGCGCGGAGGCTCGTCAGGGTGAATTAATTGAAAAAAGAGACCCCTTGGCGTTTTGAGTTCCTTTCGACCCTCCTGCATCGAGCGGCAAGAGTGGCAGCGCGCGCCTACTTACGTATCGGCCTCAGCGTCGGCAGGCTTTACTTAACCCGAAGCAATTACGAAAGTTGCATCGAAGCCTCGTAAATATATAGTTCGCACCCTCGTCCGCGTAAGTAAACGCTCTCCGCTCCTCGGAAGTTTGCGAAAGAAATGTTTCCTCGCGCCGCTGCTAAATTAGCTTACACGTTGATAACCCCGTCGAGCATTTCTTATACCCGAGCGGGAAAGGATGCGCGGAGTTAGAAATCTATTCCTGATTTAGGCGCCTTCGGGGGCTTTGTGAACGAAGTTGATTTTGTCGGTGAACGTTTCTTGGAAATAACTGCGTCGAGGCACGAGCGGCGCTGTGATTTAAATTCGTGTATCGACTCGACGCTTTTGTTGTTTATAATTCAATTTTAATTTTTCATCGAGCGACTAAGCGCACGTCAGCTTATGAAACTCGACGGTTTCCATTGATTATCAGGAGTAATCGGGAATAATCCTTCATAATCGAATTACTGCCAATAAAAGTATATTTAACCCAAACATTTGCCTGCTCAAGTTCCGCTTAAAAAACATCTCTTAACGACTGGCTAATTCTCGCATTTTCCAATAAATATAAGTTCGAAACTGAATTCCGGAATAAATTAACTAAAAATTTAATGCACCGCGCGGCGTGCGCTCAATATATTATGCAAATAGAATCTGAATAATTTCTCAGTGCAAAAAACAGCCAACGAGCCGCGCGCAATTCGCAATTCAATTAATCGTATACGCGAAAACGCCGCAAAAAATATAAACGTCGATCCCAATCACCTATAATTCCAGCCTTCTCCCCGTCGCGATTATATTACTCCTCGTCGATCCGAGAAGAGGCTTCCCATTTCTTCCCGACCGACTCCGCCTTGATCGGTCGAGACTGACATCCGAAGAACAGTCGAAAACTGGAATTAGGCCTCGGAATCGGCCACGCCCTCGGTCCCCGTCTCTCTCTCTCTCTCTCTCTCTCTTTCTCGCTAATTAGCTGCGAGCGAACTGACTGACTAACTAACAATGAGAGTTAATTAGAACGTGCGTTAGAACGGCAGAGCCCGGCAAACTTCTGCGCAGCTCTCCGTCTCGGCTGCGCGCCTCACCCCCGCCGGCCAGAGGAGGGACGGAGTCGACGCTCTCTCTCCTCCGCTCTCTGTTTCGCCGTGCGGCGAGTTGGGTGTATACGCTTCGAATTATCAAATGATAACGCTGAGCAAATTTAGCCGCGCGCCGCTGGAAATGCGAGCGGAGCTTTATGCGGATCCGCCGGTTTTTCACGGGCGGGCTTGGGAAGGAGCTCTGGGATCCGTTGATGCTGGAGGGATCGAATGTTTGATGGATTCTTGAATGGGTGGCGGGAAGGAAAGTGGATAGCTTTGTAGAACGTTTCCTTGTTATCGGCACGTATGTCTCGCGATTCTGAATTCAATAGCGTGCAACATTTGCAACATCTGCAGAAGTGCAGGTGACTGGCTGATGAAAGACAAAAATTTTCGAAAAATAAGTCCGGCTAATGTTCGTCCTACCCGACTGCATGTGGATGTTTTAAAGTTTTGAAATTTAAAAAAAATATTTTTTTCTTTTTTTTACGAAGTATATCATATTTACGAGATATTGAAATTATATATTAGTTAAGCTTAATGAATAAAAATCGGTTTACTTTAAAATTATGTTTGCATAAAGTACATTTAATTGTGGTTATTCTTTTACAAATCGATATTATTTCGAAACGTTATTTTAACTTAATGTCAGATCAACATTTCGGACGAGGTCGTAATTTGGTTTTAAATCATCATACATCAAGCAACTGCATTAATTGCGCTTACTTTTATTTCCACTACAATACAATCCATAGTTAAATTTATTCCCCAAAATAAATACGTAATACAAATGTACTAAATTATCTGCCCTGCCCAAAATTATACAAAGTATTGTACAACATCACATTGGAGTTTATTACCACAATCCCTCAAAGCAGCAACATCAAAATATTTTGAAACGCGCTCGCGGAAAGCTGAAACAAGTCGGCAACAGCGAATGCACCGCGAGAACGGCGGCAAGTTACAGATCGCAAACTATCCGCCGAAACAGACTCCGGTCTAATGTATTAATTAGAAGCGACGGTGTACAATCGCTCAGCCTTAGTTTCCCTTGCATAATTGCAGCCGCACGTCGGCGCGCGCACCGCTGAGCCACACCCGGCAATCACGCCTGGAGAGAGAAAGAGAGAGAGAGAGAGAGAGAAAGAGATACCCCGCTCGGCCTCTTCTTTTTTCTCTTTCATTTCCGTCCGAGCGAAGGCGCGAAAAGTCTCGGAGCGATAGTCTCGCCTTTTAATCAAAAAGAGCTCCGCCGAATTACTCGCGGATGATGAGGCGAAGTGGGCACTCGCGCAAGGAATTATGCGCTCTTAGAAAGAGGAGGGGGGAGGAGGGGGAACGAGGGGGCTGGGTGGATTTTTTACCCCTTTGTTCCGACGTTTGCGGCGGGATTTTCGGGGGCTGTCGCGGTAAACGGAGAGCTGGATTTTCGGGAAGGAGCTTTATTTCCGGGGATTCTCGGCGGGATGGTAATCGAGCGATTTTGGTTATGAAGGGGTGAAAGTTTCGGATACGGTCGACGGGGGTGGTTGAGGTTTGACAATTAAATAAACGTATTTTTCGTTTGTGTATAAAGGCAGGATTTTGATTGGGATTTTAAAATCATTTCTAAAATCTTTGTTTCTGAAACATTTTTGAAAGTCTAACAAAGTCCCTTTCAGATGCCGAAAATAATGGATTCGGTTTATTCAACCGGAAAGCAATTTGATGAATTTTTAAAAGTACTCTGCACAATAATATAAATATTTTATATTCAAACAGATATAACACTCATTATTTACCTTAATGTTAAAAATTTCGTTTTAATCTTTAGCTTTGGTTTCGAAACTAAATACAAAATTTTGAAATAAATAATCTTCCATGTTCAATTACGCATTTATGTATTCCCAAAAATATTCCCAAATAGCCCAATGTAAAGATAGAATGCATTTTTCTAAATTCAAATTTAATCCACTGATGATCTCGAGAGATTGGCGATACGTTAAGTTCCGTATTGAACAGCGGTAGCGACGTAAGCTCGGGAGCTCTGCCAAGATAATAGACATAATGAACCTTAGTCAGCAGCAAGGGCTATCTTACATGAAGTGTACAAAAGGTCTGAAAAATCAAGTCGAGATCCTGTCGCGAGTGAAAAAATCTTGCGGCTGATAAGAAGCAGCAGTTTTACATTGAATCGGTGGAATATTTTCTATAATAGCTGGGGAATTCGAAGTTAAATTTGAGGTCCTTCTTAGCTTGAAAATTGTGGGTCTGCGGTTTCGGAGATCCTAAGCGGATGAAAGGATAAGATTAGCGTCGCTGTCTAATTTTGGTTTAATTAAGAGTAATATAATTAGTTCCCGGGCATCCCTTTATTGCACTTGGTAAATCATTGTTTAAATCTAATCTAAGTACTTTGTACAATTTACCAAATAACAAGCAAAATTCGTTTAGATTTAGTTGAGAATTTAAAAAATGATGTAAGACAATTTAACGTCTTTCTGGAATTAAAATCCAAAATTGATTCGTGCTTCTCATCTTACTGTTCAAGTAAGCTATGGAGCGAACCATTAGCGTTTACAACGTCATGCTTAATGGATAAGGGGAAGCTCTTTGAGTGACTATTGTTAATGAAACACATACAATGCAGAATCCAAGATCTTGCTATAATGAATAACAAATTTGATCTTGATAATTTAGTAGGTTTATTTATTACGACAATATGCAATATTTTTCATTTCAATTTATTATAGTTTTTATTATTCTAATAACAAATTTACTGCTCAAAATTCGAACAATATATTTTGTGCATTACCACTACTTATTTCAGATAACAAATTTGATTAAACATTTGAAATATAATTATAAAGTAATTGAAAAAACAAACAATACTGTAAAACTGAAAATATATTTCATAATAATCATAATGAATATAAAGAATATGACAAAATATGTAAATTGAAAGGAAACAACGGTAACAGTCGAATACACAAGTTTACTAAAAACTTTAAATGGTTTCAAGTAAGACAATAAACCTATTCGCGTAACGAGTTATTGTGCTGAGAATATTCTGACGTATTGTTATCAATATGTATTACAAACTTATATCAATAGACTGTTTCTTTAGGCGAGTAATAATACCGAAATCCAAATATAATATTATTTAATAATTATTAAAACGATAATACATACTGTATTTTAATTAAAATTTCCATAACTTGTGAATAAATTCCGCACAAGCATTACTTTTTAGTCAAAATTAATTACATAAATCCATAGTTAGAAATAATATCGACTCCATTTATTAAACTTTTTCTGCAATGATAATGTTGCTGCTTTGTTTATTTTATTCCGATTCCTACTACTGCCAAGGCTAAAGAATTCAGTTGCAATGAAGAAGCGGTCGGAGATAAAGCGACAAAAGCTATTACAAAAATTTCCACTACATAAAGTCTTTCGATGTCGACAAATCATAGTACGCATTATCGAATTTTCGACCTTAAAGAATTTCAAGAATATCCGGATTTTTAAAACCAATAAAAAAGCTTTTATTCTATTCACAATTTTACTCGAGATAATGAGGATCCTTGGGTTTCATGAATGAAGCAATTACTAAAGTAGGTAAGGGTTGCGAATTATATAACTATATTGCGATGTTTTGAAAAATGATCTAGCAAATGCGAGTGCATTGCCTAATAAAAGAGTTTAATATTCTAAAAATGAATAATTTTCTGCTTAAGTGTCAAACTTTAAGTAACATTCAAGTAATATTGTTAATCTAAAGCTCCGAAATTTCCGTTACACCATACCACATTTTTCACTCTACTTCCTTAAATTCCCAGAAAAACGTCGCCGTCTTCCCCGTAATCTATCTAGTTATTCCGAAACGAGTAATGTGTCTCGTCCATTACCGTCGCGTATATAAGTATTCTAAAGTCCCCGAAATTTCAGCCCCTAATTTCTCTACGTACTCCGTACAAAGCTTCCTTCGAGAGGCGACTAAAGCAACCGACAGACCACTTAGTAAATGAGGACACTTGCACATCATTGGGCACAGCTTCGGCTAAGTAGGCGAAAAGTTAAAGGACTCGTTGCTCGTCAGCCGAGTGACCGGCTTCGATCCCCCCCTGAGCCATGTTTCAAAGAGAAAGACCTGACCATGCGACTCGGACCCTCTAATGCCCGACTCATCGATGTCATTGACACGGGCAGCGATCCCAGAAGTGGCCATTTCAACTTGTAAGACGATGCAGGTAATTCTCATTTCTATATGGTTTTCAGAAAGTTTTTTACACGTAAGTAGAATACATCAAAAGGGGTAATAAGGAGAATTAATACTGAAGAAATAAATTTATCTATTTAAAACTTTACCGCAACACCCTGTATTTGATTGCAATTGATTTCATAAAAATTTTAATTTTCTGAAAATCAATAATGGTTGGCAAGCTAAACAAGTTAGACCTAAAATTAAATTAATGTAATATAATGAAAATTAATCGAATCATTAAATAATGACAATCATTTAAAATGCTGAATAATAACTTTAGAATAATCAAGTATTTTCAACGAATGTTCAAAATGGATTTAATCCTTTCTTCGAATTCACAGAGAATACTTGATGTGCAGTCACTATAAAGCTCCAGAATATTTCATCCTCTGTATGCTGCATGGCGATAATTGCAAACTTTGGCCGGTTCCGATGAGCGAGAAAAAGTATTTGGACAGGGACGAAAATTTCAATGAATATTACGTCAAAAACAACTCGTACATGGAAATGGGAATTAACGCTTATCGAAACAAAGACGAGAAATACACTGGAAGGTAATACACAAACATTACCAGGGTCATGAATCATTGCAACACACAAATACGAATTAAATTGAAGTATTGAAAGGCGAAATTGTAATTTTAATACGGATAAGCGTATGAGAATGTGAGAGCCTATTTAAGGGAGTAATATCCCGAAAAAAGTATAACCTTTAAATTATAACAGAATTAATAATAGATTGATACAATATTTAACTTTTTATCGAAACAGCCAAGATTTAACTCTTTTGGTCCTTTGAACGCAGAAAAACGACAATTTTAACATTTTCTGCTATAATTAATAACCTGCAATTTTAAGAAATTTCTGGATTTTCGTTATGCGAAGAATAAATTGTTTATTATGTCATTTTGAAGTTATTCGCTCTTTTGATCCTTTGAACGCAGAAAAATGACAATTTTAACATTTTTTGCTCCAACTAAAAACCTGTATTTTTGTATTATAAGTCATTTTAATCTAGAGCTATTCGCAAGACCAAATTTTAAACTTCGGAGAATGAAAATGCTGGATCTGCTAATAAAAAGTTACACTGAGAAAAATAACAAAATGAAAATTATTATTTTTTGTGGTAAGTGAAGGACAGACTCAGATTATGGCCAATTTTACAATAATAATAGAAAAAATTAATATTTCGAATAGAAAAATTATTATGACTGTTTCAGCAATTACTATGTGACATAGTAATTTTTTCTATTATTGTCATAAAATTCTCCATAATTTCTGTCCCTCGGTTACCACAAAAAATAGTAATTTTTATTTTGCCATTTTTCTCAGTGTAAATATACATATGTTAATATAAAAATATTGTATCAATGAGTTAATTCAATTTTATTTTTACAAGCAATTTCAAAGGAGGGACTATTTTGACTATTATTACTCCCTTAAATTAAATACTCTTACGAAATTTAAATAAAATCTAAAAATAATCAAAATTTCCAATTGAGAACCTAAATTATGATCAACGTGCATAAATACAATCGCGTTTAAATATATATTTTCACTGAACGCTCTTTCTTCTTCACCGACAGTCCGCCTCGAAACAAGGCAAAAACACGAATCCTCAACGGCAATATTAGCTCCGCGCATCTGAATATCCAACGGCAGAGTTTTTCTCTCGCTTTTTCCCTCCGACATATAATCCCCCGGAAAACGCACAACTGGGTAAAAATCTCGAAATTCCCGTCGAAAATGGTCTTGAGGCGTTTGTTTGCTCGGGTCGACATCACATCTCCCTGGTCACATTCGATCCGGCACATATCCATCCGTCCCCAAGAATTAAATTGGAAGGATTGAATAGCGCTCTCTCTCTCCAACATCGCTCCCAAACTACACATCCGTCCGCGCGATATTCAATTGAATGACGCTCGGGGTAATCCAAATCCAATCGAGTTATTCAAAGATATTCAGCATTCATCAAGTTCACGATCCTGAACTTTGACAGGGCTACCGCACAATGGACGTGCACTCACACGCGCACACCCACACACTGGCATAGGTGAACGAGTTGTTTAATAAGAGAGACGAAATCTTCGTTCCCTCGTGGCGGCCGACTCACTCCCGGTAATTGCCCGATTGCTTAACAAACATATTCGGCCCCAGTGATTGAGCCCCCGGCTGCGTTAGCTGCCTGCTACCTCCTCCGCTCTCTCTCTCTCTCTCTCTCTCTCTCTCTCTCTCTCTCTATCTGTATATATGCGAGATTTTGTAGATGCAGAGTCGAGCTGGCCAGGGAGGCTCGAATTAATGAGCGACCGGTACATTAATCAAGGGTTTGATGGAATTTTGATTGCGCGATGAATGATACTCGCCGCGGAGATTTCGCTGTAAGGAGCAGCTTCCAGCGTTTTTCTCCCACCGAGGAATAATGACGCGACCTTTTATCGGGGATCGTTAATTCGTCAATACAGGTCGCGATTAAAAATCTGACTTTTAATGAAAAGCGAGGTCCGTCGCTTGTCAATAATTATGTTAACCCCGGAGGAATAGACACCGCGGCGCTCTCGATAAAATCGCCGTCCCGGCAGCTTTGATCAGTTGTGTCTCTATCAATTTGGACGAATCGACGTTTAGCGAGGGAGTAAATATTTTATTTATGCTCCTCGTGAAAGCTCGCCCGCTGTAAAAATGAGCGCGGTTTTCATTGAAAGCGCTATAAAGAAGCAGTGCGTTAATCTTTCCGCACTTACGCTTGACGAATAAATTTGGCAAAAACACATGACAATGGTGGAATACCAGCTTTTTTAAAATATGAGACCGTATATTTGCATAATATCCTTAAAACTACGGGAATATAATGCCAAAGTAAATGTAAAGTTATAGTAGCGCGCCATATCTTTTTATGGACAATTTCCATTTTGTACGATATGCTATTACCCCGAGAATAAGATTCCGTATGCAAAAAATTCATTTTTCGTTTTCCGGAAAAATATTTTTTCCTCCAGTCCTAACGGTTATCGTTTGCAAGGTAAATTCGTGACGTTATCAAGAAGTGCATTCGTCGTCCGCCGCTTCCTGTTATTTTACAAAATAAAAACGTGCATATATATATATATTTTTTTTTGTGTTACGA
>JAWWEM010050407.1:0-11586 GCA_035582935.1 Ormyrus thymus
TTCAGAAAATTTGTTAAAAATGTACCAATATTTTGCAGTTTTTCTTAATTTAAAAATACTAAACCAAAAAATTTAATTAAAAAAATGCATCAGCCCTAAATGACATCAAAAACAAAGGTTTTAAGCTCTGTTAGATGAAAATTCATCTATCGGTTCATTTTGGAGTTTACGCGAATGCAAAAATTTAAAATAGCAATATCTCTGGATCAAATGGACCTACAGAGTACAGTTTGGGCCCGTTTGATTAGAATATGCTATAGTTTTGATGGCTATTTTAAAAAGAAACCATAATCATATAGATTTTTTGTTTCCGGTCTTTTTATAGGAGGGAAAAATCAGTATATAACCCCCTCAAAAACCCATTAATATGTGTTTACATAAACACAGCCCTGCTACTGTCTGTCTGTGCTACTGTCGGACTGGCGCCAGCCGATGACGTCATCAGTCTTCGCCACACCAGTACTACTGTACACCAGTATTACTCAAAATTTCAGTTGGATCCAATGAAAATTGCCCCGCAGGAAACATTTTAAAGATTGAAAAAGTTGATTTAGAGAAAATCAAGTTTAAAGATTCTTACAGAAACACTTTGAAAGTTTTCTTACTTTCTAATTCCACGCGAGTGAAGCAGAAATCTCTGTCTATGCGTCAAAATTCCACATGGATTGGACGTTTTCAATCTACCTAAAATACACTAGGAATCCACATTTGTTTACGTAGATTTCCACGTCGATATCCACTTATATATCCATTTGGAAATTTTCAATAGAGAATGGAAAATACTTTATTATAATTTAATTTTATTATCCAATTTTGGTATTTAATATTACTATTATTTGTTCTATTTTACTAAATAGGTTTTTGGTAAAAAATTAAGCTAAAGTTCATTCAATCATTCATATATGAAATAAGTTTTAGAAAATTTTTCATTAAATTTGATTAGACAATTAAAATTATTTCATAATATAATTTTCTTTTCTAGAAAAGATTACGTTACTGTCAGTAAAGAAACTTATAAAGCGTTGAAAATTATTCACCACAAATTCAACAAAACTTCTAAAAATAATAGTATGTTAAAGGTTGACGGAAACAGAATTGATTTGTTTTCACTTTTTAATAATCATTGTCGTACGCGTCTAGGACAAGAATTTTTATGGTAAATCTTATAATTTTATGAAAGATTCATAATTTTTTATTACAATTTTAATAATTATACATTAAAATAATTAGGAATATGTTTATGCATCCTACAAGAAATTTAGCAAAATTAAACGAAAGATATGATTTTATTCAGTTTTGCTTGGACCCTGCAAATGAGACTACAGTTTGCAACGCAAAACAATTATTGTCACAAATTGCTACAGTGTCCAAAAAAATTTTGAACCAGAAAAATTTTCTCCATAAAAAATTGAACGATTGGAAAAGCCTTTCTAAGGTATATATATTTAATTTTATTTTAAAAAAATTTAATTTTATAAGCCCAACAACTGAATACTTTTAATACAATTTTGGAATGTATTTGTTATAAAAATTTTTGCTTCTATCAATTTTTTATAAACATAATAAATAAATGGAAGCACCGGTGGGTTCTCGAGTAACGAATAAAATTCGTTTATGACGTACTTGTTTCAGTACAAGTGTCATATGTTAATGAATTAATCAATGTCGAATTAAAATTGTTAAAATAGCTTCATATGTTTGATGTTTCATTTAAAAGCTGAGCTCATATGTCGGCAGATCTGCCGGAAACTCACATTGATCAAACAAAATATAAGCTTGAAATCCAGCTGCGTATGCCTGCAAAAATTTAGATTTTCGCAAGGAAAGTGCAGTGTCTATCCGAAGTTAAATTTAAACTTAGAGAGATTTTAATAATATTCAAACAATAACGTTTTAATTAGCGGAACCATCTAGTGGGTCCCATTTCCTTCTCGCGGCTCACGAAGTTCGGCGAGTGAAAGAACTAACCAGGAGAATATCACTTATTTGGGTCACCAATGTGTTCCAAACTACTGGTACTCATTGCATACTAAATAAAAAGGTACCCTGCAGAGTACCAGATCCAAACGCTCTCAAAATTTTATTGCCGAGCAGTTTTAAGATCTTCATTTTAATGCTATTTCAGCGGGTCTGCTTCCTTTGGATCTATTCTAATGCAACTTATTATTATCCTCCTAACTTTGGCAGCTGAAAAATGTCAAAGTATTAGAAAAATACTATTGAATATTATAAAAAAAAATAAACAAGGCACTATTTATTATGTGTGTCAAACACACGTCAGTATTTTAAGAGTAGGGCACAGTAAAAAATGTGTTAAAAACCCATTTGGTTTTTATTTCAGAAATGTGTTCTAGAAGTATCAAAGAATTGGTGAGAACATTCACTAAAGTCAAAATAAAAAAAATTTCAATGCTTATTTTGGATGTTCTTCCGAAAAGGGTAGCCCCTAAAATTAACTCAAAATAAGCGTATTCCTATGTATTTTGATGGGCTGAATATCAATATGATATTCAAAATTGGCGCATATTTAATTATCATGGTGAAAATCATAAAAATACCCATAAAAATCGTAATTATTTGCGTTCAACTTCAGACATATTGAAAATATTGAATTGATCTTTTCATAATTCTAACGCAAAGGAGTGCTTTTAAAAGATAAGGCAGCCAACCACCAACCGCCCTCCAAGTTTGGAAAGTCGGTTTGCGCCGTTTTTCGGCGAAAATTACTAAAGAAATAATCATTTTAATCATTTGACATCAATGATTAAATTGGAGGGAGTGAGGTTGTGTTTGAGATTGAATTATTTTTCAATACACACGATGCGAAGTATAGCATCTACTATGCGCTGGGGAGATGGGGGTTGAGTTTGGTTATTTCTTTAGTAAATTGTAAATTTAGTAAATTGTAAAAGATCTCTTAGCTTTATTCAGGATCAAAGACGTGGACGTGAAAGATTAACTGATCCCATGTGTGTGTGTTTCTTTTTTTTTTACTAGGGAGTATGGGAAATCTTCATCAACCCGCGTGGCTACAGACGGCTAACAACTCCTGCCATTAACAGACACCAGAAAGAAACCGCACTTCCTGATAGTGTGAGATTCTTACTCACTAAAACCAATAACCCTTTTCTCCATAGCTGAGTTACCCCGGAAACCGCTGTTAGACATTACTTCGGGGTGGCGCCGTTGTCCTATAATCTGGACCTTCCTAGATAATGGCTCTTCTGGCCACTGTACTTGCTGACTCGTATTCTTCTTCCTGTAGCTTGGCGCGTATTTTCCGATGTTTCTATGGGTGATCATCTTCTATTTATATGTCTGAACATATGCTCTTCTTGTCAAAGTCGTCATTTCCTTTGCGTCATCCTCTTTTTTTTTTATTTCTTGTTCCTCTTCTGTTTCACACAGCGTAGATCTTTGAGAATTTCAGCTGCGTAGGAACTTGTTGCCTGCCATGTAGTCTCTGATATGAGCATGGATTCTATCAGGTTCTCTGGTGTAATTTTCTGTCCAATTTCAGCCGCCCATATTCTGCGCGCCTCACCGTAGCGGGCACTCGATGAATACATGCTCGGCATCCCCACCAACTCCTTCACATGTTGGGTACTCAGAGAAATCCTCATGTTCGAATCTATGAAGATACGCCGATAAGCGTCCGTGCCCTGGAAGCATCTGGGTCAGGTAGTAATTTACCTCCCCACGTGGGCGGTTGAGTCACGCGTCAATCTGCGAGATGAAATGATGCGGTCCATCTTCCGCCGTTAGATGAGTCCCATAGGAGCTGCCACCAGCATAGGCTGTTAGCTCTCTAATTTCTTCTTAATTCCGTTGCGCTCAGCGTCGTCAATCCTTTTTGACTGCATAGTGTTCTTCTCTCTTCTGCTAGTACTTCTATAGGTAGCATCCCTGCAATGACGCCGACGGCGTCCTCAGATACCGTGCGGTATCCGCGGGCAACTCGTAGGGCGCTTAGTCGGTAGACTGATGCCACCTTCCATCTATATTCCTTTGTCTTGAGTGCATCTGCTCAAATGGCAATGCCGTACGTGAGTGCTGATGTAACTGTGGATGTTAGCGGCGCTCCTTTTTTTGTTTCGGACCTCCAACGTTGGGCATTAACTGAGACAGGATGGTCCTAACATTTGACGCCTTAGTTTTGGCGTGTATCATCTGCTGCTTGAAGCTGAGCCTGATTTATATTATCACTCCCAAGTACCGGAGAGATGGTTGAGACGTGAACTCATAGTTGCCGACTCGCAGTGTAATAGTTTCCGCTGTTCTTCAACTGGTGATCAGTACTGCCTCCGTCTTATGCTCTGCCAACCTTAGGTCAGCCGACTCCATCCACTGATGTACTGTTCCTCCTGTCTTAAAAGTGAGTTTGGCCCTTCCCAAAATCCGACGGGCTGACGTCAGCCAAAGAGGCCTTCAATCTAACCTTTCAACCTTTCAACTCCCATAAGGTTTTGGTCAATAGCACAAATAATATGTATATGATTATAGTGGTTTCGACCATTGCTGAATCCAAATCTGCCATCAATTTTGCAAATTTAATTTGTTTAAACAAATTGTTTAAACAAATTATTAAAAAATTTTTTTGCAAAAAGAACTTCAAATTGGGATTCTACGGAAAAATGTACGTCTAGCATGTATTTTTGTATATTCAAAAACCTTCGATTATTAACAAATTAATTTATAATTAAACAAATTGTTTAAACAAATTTATTGTGCAAAACTGATGGCAAATTCGGATTCAGCGCCTATCAAAATCCCTTAGTTGACATATGTCATAGGTATATCATTTATTGTTTTCTTATGGGAGTTAACAGGTTTATAAAAATTAAAAAATTATTTAACATTCAATTTGTCAATAACAAAATTGAAAGAAAAAACAAACATACATACCGGACCTATTTTCTCCAGTAGTATCCGAATTTGAAGTCGTTTCTTCAAATAAAATTTTTTTTGCAATAATTTGTTTAAACAATTTGTTTAAACAAATTAATTTTGCAAAACTGATGGCCGATTTGGATTTGCCTACTGGCCAAAACCTTATGGGAGTTAAAGGATTAACTCGATCGGAGCTGACGACGGAATTAGGCTGTGAAGCCATGTCCGCTTGGGTATGTTGTTTTTCCCTCACTACTCATTTGATTTATTTCCGGACTTTCTACCCTTATCCTGTAGCCTAGAAAGAAGCCCTTTAACAAGGTACTAACATCCGGGCCAGACCTTGCGTTATTTTAACCGAGATTGTTACTCCTCCCCCTCCTCCTTCCCTGCCTCGTGCGCACCAGGGCTTCGGACTTGGGACCGGCGTAGCGTAGTGTATGTGTGTGTGTGTGTTTTTGTGTGCCTGCGTGTGCGAGGGAAGGGGGGGGGGGGTGCGCGCGTGTGCGTATGAATTTGTGGGGTGTGTGTAAGGCAAGTTTCTGGGACGTTTATGGTAAATTCACATTTGGTGCCCAATGACCAAAATGATTATTTCTTTAGTAATTTTGCGCCGAAAGCGAAGGAAAACGACTTTCCACACTCGGAGAGTTATATTTCAAATACACTGTTTAAAACTGCTGTGTGTTTCTGGGATTTTGCAGGCCATTTCTGGCATCGAAATTTTTGAAGCTTGCCGGAGTGACCTTCCGTTACAATTTACTAAACAAAAAACCAAACTCAACCCCAATCTCTCAGCGCGTAGTAAAGGGAGTTAAACGCAAAAAATTACGATTTTTATGGGGTTTTAATGGTTTTCGCCATCATAATTGAATCTGCGCCAATTTTGAGTATGATAGTCGTATTCAGCGAATCAAAATACATAGGAATACGCTTATTTTGGTTTATTTTAGGGGGGCTTTTCAAAAGAACATCCTTGGAGTTTTCTGCTTTATAAAATGAAATGATTTCGAAATACGAAGTACCTGACGTTTATGACACGTAAACGGTCGTCAGAATTCGACAGTGAGAATATACCTTAATATTATCGCACATAAAAATTACACTGCAAGCGTGTTAGCTGCTCCTGTTTGTAAAATTTCATTTTTTGGAAGGATAGGATATCATAAGTGGGTAGAACCCACTTTTTATGAAATAATACTCACTTTAGAAACAAAAAACGAATGGTATGTTTTAACTTAAGTACTATATTATTCCTTCTTACTTCCCTCAACTTAAGTTTTTATCGTAAGGAGTCTTTATTTCTTGGTTCTTATTTTTTTTATTTTTTAGCGTGCATACCCTATTGAAAAGATCTTATAAAGTCTGATGAATTGATTCGGGTGCAAATACACATATTAAACCCTATAAATTCAAACGTAAACAAACTTTTATAAGGATTTCTTGAGTATACTATAGAAAATCTTATAAAGGTTGATGTAATCCTATTAATTCGGGTGTAAATACACATATTAAACCCTATAAAATTATTCTAAGTTATAGAATGCACAAGTGTACATGCGTTTATAGAAGACACTGGTGTAGTGTTTATTCTTATTTAGAGTATAGTTTTTGAGCGAAACGCGAGGCGCTGTCGTTCGGCCCAAGAGGGAGCAACACGCGCCGGTAGTTACCCCACTCACTTCGCGATGATCGCTCGTCCGGTACTACTGTTAAATCATATTTATACTAATAAAGTAGAATTCCAGTTTACACTGTTTACCAATTTATTTAACATTCTATAAGAATTTTTCAATCGGGCAGACCACAGTCCCTATTCCTCCTTTGTGCCTGAAGTTTAAGACTCGTAACATAAAAAAAGGAATGAAAATGGGCATTGGGGAATAATTGAGAATAAAGGTGGAGTAATTGGCGAGATGTAACTTTTGGTGAACGATTCTCTACCCTAGAGAGAATTTTAAAGATTTGAATATTATAAATTTTTTCTTCTGATTGGTTCTAACTAGTTTATCATTACTTAATCGCTTGCTAACATAATGTTAGTGCGCCCACTAAAGAGTGAAATAATTAAGAATAAGAAATGAATAGCAAGGAATACTATTGGAATTATGACAACCTTTCTCGTCATTTCTTTCTCATTGTCAATTACTCCACCCTTATTCTCAATTATTCCTTGATACCCATCTTTATTCCTTTTGGTAGAATAAGAGCCTTAAGCCTAAGACACAAAGAAGGAATAGGGATTTAGCCTTTGCACGCAAAAAAGAGCCAAGAAATGAAGACCCCTGCACGAAAGCTTAAGTTGAGGGAATTAAGAAGGAATAAGAAAATACATTATTAGTATGTATACGTGTATAGTACTTAAGTTAAAAAATGCCATTCGTTTTTTGTTGCTAAAGTGAGTATTATTTCATAAAAAGCGGGTTTTCTCTTCGTTAGGACTAAATTAAAGATTGAGGATTGATTTTC
Organism: Ormyrus thymus; assembly: GCA_035582935.1. Classification (NCBI taxonomy): domain Eukaryota; kingdom Metazoa; phylum Arthropoda; class Insecta; order Hymenoptera; family Ormyridae; genus Ormyrus; species Ormyrus thymus. The sequence continues at coordinate 7,360 of JAWWEM010050407.1, forward strand.
ATAATCAATAATAACTTAAAAAATAATTATCAATAATTATAACTAACAAGATCGTCGAAAAATTGACATAGCCAGACTAATATTTGACTTAATATCTGGGTAACAAAACGAGGTGTAACCCACCAACGCACTCACAAACGATAATAATATAATATAAGTAAGTAAAGTAAATGTAGTAACTAAAGAAAAAAAAAAAAAAAATAAAGTCGCTCGTCGCCAGTGCAAAATAAAGTAAAAAATCAAAAGTAATGTATTAAAGAAAAGAAAACGCGATTAAACTAGATCAGTGACTAAAAACCCATTCGCTCTATATACATAAGCTAAAAGCGACTTCCAGTTATGGCTTGCTCACAAGCACCTTCCTGAGCGCAGTCTTTAGTTCTGAAACCCTCTCCAGCTCGCGGACACTTGCAGGTAACTGGTTCCAGAGACGGCTAAGGCGGGGATGCCAAGACTGGAAATATGACTCAGTCCTACAAGAAAGCTTAACAATACCTCTAACCTGCCTCAAGCTGTATGATATGCCACGTGAAATAAAGAGCGAGCGAAGTTCATCGCACGAGATGTGTGACGATTTATAATTTTATAACCTGTAAGGACGTCATGTTATCTAAATAACGTTGGTATATCAAGGATCTTAAACATATTTAGCAATGGCTCATAATCGTGATCGACGAAAGACATTGGAGAGTCTGTTTTAGCGAACAGTATCTAAGCAATTTGTGTTGCATCGCATCTAGAGCAGTTAGTCTTGAATGCGTGTGTGGGCACCAGACAACACTGCAATACATAATGATTGGTAAGACAAACGTCTTAAACAAATGCCATGATTGCATGAGGGTTTCGATATTCAAAGGTGACCCTCTTAATGAACCCAAGCACTCGCAGTGTCTTAGCTGTGACGCTCTGCTGGCGCGTAGACAACTCCATAGCGGAGTCGAAGAGGACCCCAAGATCTGAGATCTGCGATACCCTGCCCACATCCGCATTATACAGTTTATAATTGAACAAAGTAGAATTCGATGACAGAACGAAAGAGATTACGTGGGACTTGGCTAAGTTAAGTCTCAAGCCATTATCAAAGACCCAATCAGCAACGACATCCAGGCACCTTTGGAGAGCAGAACAATCAAGAGGCGATCTAACCGCTCGATAAAGCTTCAAGTCGTCAGCATAGAAAAGACATTGCACCCCAGTCAACGTAGTCACCACCGATACCAAGTTGTTAATATATATAACAAATAAGAGAGGTCCAAGGTTCGACCCTTGAGGAACTCCAGACGGTATCGGGATGGATTGGGAGCATGCGCCGCTAATGCGCACAGACTGAGTCCTAGAAGATAAGTACGAGATGAGTAAGTCTAAAAGAGTGCCTCCAATCGCCACTAACCTCAGTTTCTGTACTAAACGGATATGGTTCATAGTGTCAAACGCCTTCGACAGGTCGAGACAGCGTCCGTTTGAATACCCTGAGTAAGATTTTGCTGAATATAATGCCTAAAGAGCAATAGATTCGTGATAGTGGATCTCTCACTAACGAAGCCATGCTGCCGCGGAGAGACCTAAGGCGACAGAATGGAAGCTAGGTGGCCCGTTAGAATCCACTCAAAAATTTTCGAGAATGCGTTGAGAAGAGAAATAGGGCGATGGTTGAGGATGTCCTCTATAGCACGGCTATTGAAGATAGGGAAGACAAATGCATGCTTCCATCGGGACGGGAAGCAGCCGGACCTCAGGATCTTGTTAAATAATAAAGAAAGGGGATCAGCTAGCCCTGACCAGCATTTTTTTATAAAGTAGAGTGGTATGCCGTCACACCCCGAGGTCAGGCTCTCCCCCAAGCCATTGACTGTATTGGCAAGTGCTTCACTTGTGAGCTCAAAGGCAGTATGCATGGGACGGCAAGAGGGCTCCTCCAGATCGCTAAGCGACGAATCTATAAAATTAGACCTAAAGTAAGCAGAGAAAAGGCCGGCCGCCTCGGCAGGAGAAGTAGCAGTCTTCTCACCGCACCGCATCAACGTAGGCAGGCCTGGTCTAAGGTTTTTAGCCTTTACGAATCACCAAAAATACGTCGGGTTATTACGAAGACGATCCTCGGCGGCCTGAACAAACTCTGTAGGCCTAAAATTATATTCTTATATTCTTAAAATTAATATAATCAGATGGATCGTTCGTGGTTTTCCATTTACAATGAAGCACTTTTTTATCTAAAACTAAGTGTTTCAACTCGCTATTAAACCAGGGAGGGAAGTGTCTAGAGATAAATCTTCTGGCGGGTACAAACTCGGCAATAAGACTGCTTAAAACATCGTAGATAGAATCAACACAGATATCTACGCAGTCAGCCGCCAGAAGATTAGGCCAGTCAACCTCCCCCATGGCACGCACAATACATTCATAGTACAATACATACATAGTTAGCTAGCTTAAAGTTAAAGTTAACAGTATGTTCAGAGTTCGACTCGAGATTCATATGACTAGAGGCACGAAACCCTAAGCACTCCATAAAGTGAGTGGGATGATGAGTATCCATGGTCAGGAAATCCTCTTGAAGGTCCAAGTGACGCATCAGGAACTCCGATGCAAATGCGAGATCCAGCGTACATCCACTAACAGGGTTGACGGATAGAGATTCATGACTGAATCGAGCTCAGCAACAAAAGCAGCATAGGTGTCAGAGAAGGACAGATGGAGGATGACAGAGGTGGGATGTAGACGATCCCCAATATAATTTTCTGCACAGGAGAAAGAACCTCCACAAAGAGAGCCTCAACTTGAGAGGACGATGCCACGAGTTTGCTGAGCACTTTCTCCCTAACAGCAATGAGAAGTCCTGCACCACGAGGATCACCCCCCGGTGTGGCAGCTCTATCCCTCCTGAGTATAGAGTATCCCGCCAAGCCAAGCTCCGAGGATGCAATGGAGGGCTTCAACCACGTCTCTGTAAAAATGATAACGTCTAGAGTAATTAAAAGTTGAGGTACGGAATTGCTAAGGTGTGAAATTTTATTCTTCAAGGATCTGACGTTCTGATAGACAATATTGAGGTTGAGACGAGAGCCAAAGTCAGCGGAGGCGAAAGCTACTGGTAGAGGCAAACTACTTATTAACAATTGAGGGAGCACCTTTGATGTACCTGATGGTAACAGGATTTAGAGGGTGCTCACGGTTGTGTGCTGCTACTTCAGCCGCCAACTGCTTCAGCTATTCCCTCTGCATGGGATTCTTATCTGAGGATACTGAAATACCTGCAGGTAGAACATGCCGGTTACTGAAGATCCTGTGGACCTCATGAGATGAGGCAAGCTTAATCAACAGTGGTCTGGGTCTCTCGTCATGTCCAGAGTGTTTACCAAGCCACTTGATAAAGATGCTACTGACTTGCACCTCGTTGAATGCTTCGAAGAGCTCCTTGACAACTGTCAGATCCCTCTGAGCACCACCGCCAGAACTTTGTTCTTGTACTCCATGAAGAATGATGTTGCTCTGCCTGGCGAGACGCTCCATAGCCTCACTGGTACACTGAATCAGATCAACCGGAGTGGCAGCGTGCAGCTCCTCTACCTTAGACAAGCGGACATCTATGCCAGTAACAGAATCCTGCAAGGAGTGAAGAGCTGAGAAAGATTTTTCGAGGACAGCAATTCTGCCCATGGCATCATTAAGTATAGAGTTTACTCCTTGGATATCAGCCTTCACATCACTTACATTCCTCTGCAAGTCCTTGAAACCAACTGAGCAAGACTTGGAGAGCTCTTTGATCTCATGGGTCAGTGACTCAAACTCAGAATGCGAAGACCCTCCTGATGCTGATAAAGCAGCAGGAGCCAGCAACTGCACTGAAGAGAGGTTGGGCGAAACCGGCCTGGAACCTCCACAGCACTTGTAGGTGTTTTCAACGTCCCCGGCACTCTTTTGTGACTAAAGAAGATAATAAAATATATTAACGCTATTGATTACCCGGTAGCGCCTACACTACTGACATGGGACGAAAGAAGTTCGCTGAAGCAAATTCGTATTATACAAACTAATAAACTAATATACCAAAGGCAGGTACAGCCAGCAAGAAACGCAGTGGATAAACTAAATGGTGCTTCCTATATACAACAACGGAACAACAACTAAGAACCTCGACAAGCACAGTAATTACAGCAACTAAATAATGGAAACGCAAATAAACTTAATTGATGAAATACAAAATAACATATACAAACAAGAGAGATT
>JAWWEM010050408.1:0-11581 GCA_035582935.1 Ormyrus thymus
CTTTTAAGGGTCGGCCGGCTAAACGCGGGCTTCTGCTTTAAGGAATTACGGCGGGCCGACTTAGCCTTGTGAAATTGTGGGCTGACAAATTTATTAGGACTGGTCGGGGAGAGAGCTGCGGCAATCAGTACGAGAGAAGTGAAAACTTTGAATTTCGCGCTTGATTGGAAAGCACGGAATTCGCAGATTTTGCAAACGTTGTTTACAATTGCAAACGGTGTTTACAGCAACTGCAGATGTTTCAATTTGATTTTAAATATTATTGGAACCAATTTTACAATTGTTAATTACAATTTTAAAATTTTTATTTGTTAAATTATAACCGCTGATAATTAGGTCGTTGAAGATACCGACTTTATTATTTAAAAAGAATTTTATTAAAACTGAAGAAAAGGAATATCTTGCACAATACATTTTAGAACATTATTGACGGAGCCCATTAATGCCCAAGCCATCCCTATGAACCGGAGCTCATTGAAAATAATGTAAAAGAGGACATCAGTTCTGATCGCGTAAGGATATCCCAAAATTTCGAATTTTGCAATTTATTTAAATTATTGTTTAATCTGATTAACAAAAATTGAATTTTTCTAAAATCTGAGACCTGAATGAATCTTACGCCGAAAATTACTTAAGAATAATTTTGCAATTTATTCACTAACAGTATATAGAGTTATAAGGAATAAGTGAAGCACATAATTAGAGCTAATGTCTTCTTTTACATTATGCTCAGTGCGTACCGTTCATAGGGATGGCATGGGCAATAATGGGTTAAACAATAATTTTGCAAAAACGTTTGTTTATAAATTCGTTTTCAATTCATTTCAAGTTCTTTATAACGGAATAAACGTAAAGCTTGCTCCTTGAGCTTCAAAAATGAAAGCACAGCGCGTATTATTTATTTAAATAAACATTTTTTTAATTGCAAAAGCTCTTGATCAAAATTTACATCACCCCGTTTAAAAATATTTAGTGCGGCACCGATATGGCAGAGGTGCCGCATTGAATAGTGCGGCGGTAGTGTCTCTGGATACTATCCCGCACTTTTTTTATTTCGCCCAAATAATTTTTCCCAAACCTTTTCCTAATATTAAAAATGTCTTTAAAAGACTCAGATTAACTAAATAAAAAGCAAATATATTTCATAATTAAAGCAATAAAAAAAAAAAAAAAATTTCCCTGAGCCCGATTCGAACCCAGAGCTTCCGTTCTGTAGGCAAGCTCTTTAATTACCGCTGAGCTATTTCTTTGTCTGTGTCATTGAAATTATAGATAGGTTAAGAAGTGCGCCAGTGGAACTGGTCTGTTATTATAACCTATCTATAATTTCAATGACGTAAAGAAATAAATAGCTCAGCGGTAAAGAGCTTGCCTAAAGAGCGGATCAGGCTCTGTGGGTTCGAATCGGACTCGTTGGATCATATATGATTGATTAACGAACTTGTAGACACGACTTGAAACTAAAATTTTGAATACTACCGAACCGAATCGGGTCACGGGAAATTCAACGAGCAGCTAACAATATGCTCTCGCGCAAAAACAAGTAGAATGCATTCCTCTTATCTCGCGAAATCAATACGATTGCAGCACTGAATAAATCATCGTTAAAGCAATAATCCCGCGGCGCGAGGCACAACTTGAACGCGCGCCCAGTGAAACGAATCTCCACATTTAATCAAAACCTCTACGCGAGCATGGAAACGAAAAAAAAAAAAAAAAAAAAAAATGCACTAAAGCAGCGGTAGCAGCCCCTCCGACGTCATTATTCAATTCCCACTCCTGCGCGCCATTCAGAAACTCGAGCAGCAAGCCGCGGCATTGCTTTCCACGCACGAATCAACTGCGAACAATGATTCCAGTCGTCGATCAAAAGTCTCTTTCTCGCTCTTACTCTCTCTCTCTCTCTCTCTCTCTCTCTGTTACTCTCGCGCTTAGCTCCCCCCGTGCTTTCTGTCCTCGAAATTGACATCCGCCTTGACGAACTCGGCGCTGCGCGCAAGTTGGCGCTGAGCTATATTAGAAGAGATACGGAGCTAGTAACGCCCAAGTCTGCGGCGCGTATGCAGCAGACGTCGTCAGAAGCAGAATCAATGATTATAAAGACGAATGACTTATTGTTGGAAGCAGCCAACCATGGCACGCTTACGAGGCTAAGGAAGATGTAGGATGTTGGGGGACAGGCAGATGTATGCAAGAAAAGCAAAGTTCGGCCGGAGGAACTTGAAGAAAGTTTTGGTTTTAAATTTAGCGTGCTTTCATTCGACACAGCGAAAGGAGAAAATTTACTAAATTATAAAGAGTCGGTTATTAATTGTTCATCTTCGCAGATTAAAAATGGCTTTTGCCCCGCAGAATATCACATTATTATCCTACCTCCCAGCTTTATACCTTGACCGGCAAAGGATCCGAAAATCTTTATCCTTAAGGATTCGATACAGTCGATGATTACCCCCACTAAATAGATCTATCTAGTTACCCGCGCGCAAGCCGCACAATGCAGCTCCCGATGAAAGAATGAAGCCCGACGAGGCCGCTGTCTCCACAGAGAGGAGGATCGGATAATGCCGCGCGTAGCAAAAGATATAGAAGCCGCGCGGCGGAGCAAAGAGGCCAGAAGCGCAAAAGTGGAGCAGCGCGGAGGGACGCTCCCGGCCCTCCCCGGCGATGCTTCACCGAGAGGTAGAGAGGGAGCAATATCGCGAGACCGTTGGCCTTGTAATGTCGCGAGCGATGAGATTCTGCGGGAGCATCGGTCGGGAGAAAGAGTGCCGGAATTGGGGACGCCCGCGTCGTCTGGGAGCTCGAGAGTGGCGCATTAATTGTTCCAATTGGATCGCGCTAATGAAATTGCCTCGGTAATACCGTGAATTTTTCGCCGGATTGCGGTGTGCCTTCGTTTCGTTCGGTGGCGGGGAGCTCTTGACGATTAGAAATTTAAGGAGAGGGCGCGAAAGAAGCTCCGATTTTACGGAACGATTTTAAAAGCTTTCCTTAACGATCGAATAGTTTGAGTAATTCTCGACTCTCGGTGTAACGTTCGGATCTGCTGACAAACGCGCTCGAATTAATGTCTTTCTAATGAAATTAGCCGCCTCCTGATGGAAATTTAAGCCGAGTTCGACGCTAACGACATCAGCGCCGAAACGAAGCCTGTCCAAGCAAATCTGAAAACTGTCCCGCCTCAGAAAGGTAAGCAATCGTCATCGGCAAAGGGCGTAAAATTACATTTGAAAATTGAACTTAATTATAGAGGCGAGCGGCGAGAGGCAGAGAGCTAATAAAACAAGACAAGGGCCGAGATATATATACTTCTCCCAATCTTGGCGCCGCGAGCCCGAGAGAGAGAGCGCGGATACGGAAGGGAGATGAAGGGCCGCCGCGTCTAATGTCATTAAGCCCGGTGAAACGAGGACGTCGCGAGCGGAGCATCGCCTCGGCGCGCGCCTCCGTATTGCCGTTTAAGTTAAAGCCGCCGCTTAATAGGCCCAAACACTCGTTCTACCCAAGGAGCAGCTTGGAGAGCGGCAAAGACGACGACTAGTAGTCGCGAGTGTTTGTCTAGCCTCTCTCTCTCTCTCTCTCTCTTTCTACTCTGCGTCTGTGTGCGCAAGCCTCCCTGTACGTACGCCGCGGGTTAATTTATGCAGGTGCAGAGATCGGGTGTCGTTATGGGGAAGGGGGAAAAGTCGTGGTACGCTCGGACAGCCCGGAGGCGAGGGGACGGAAGGGATTCGCGGGAATGGGAAATCGATGGAGGGAGACGTTTTTGGGGACATTTGCGGGATTACGTAAAACATTCTCGGCTTCTTTCTTTTTTGTAGAACGGGAGATTTCGGCTCAAGTATAAATTGCAATCTGTGACTTAGTGCTCGTGACTTTTATGGGCTTTGATGTATTCAGTGCTTACAAAAGGGAGCGCTTTCAGGCGATAACAATATAAGCGAATTCCCCTTTGGATTATTTATTTTCAACGATATTTCGGCGGCGGAAGTTTAAAATATCGAAAGGAATTTTGATTCGAAAGTTTTGCGAGTTTTTAGGAATATATTCCTCAACGTAAAAAGAAAGTTTAGCATAAAAAAGCTTTCAAGTCCCGCTAAATGTTGAAGCTAAACATTTCGAGCCACGTCACCTCCTCTTTTACAGCTTTATTTTCAGAAGCCGCGCGCATCTTCAGCATGCACAGAAGCTTGAAAAAATTCGCCTCCGCAATCCCGCCGCATAAACAAAGACAATTATCTCGCGGTAACGAAAGGCCAAAGCCCCGCTTAACGATCGCGATAAAGCTCTCGCTCGCTGCCGGGCGCAGCGACGAAAAATCTTGGGGGTAACAATCGTTTGAAATTCAAATTGTGCAGGCAATAATTACACGACGACGAAGCTATCGTGCTCGGGACGGAGCCGCCCCGGTAATAAAAGGAGACGCTCCCGGGAAAAGCCAATTAAGATGCCAACGAGGGGCTGCCCGCGCATCATATCGCAAAGTCGCGCGACAAGCGTCGCCGGCTATTTACTTGGAAAGGCGCGGTTTCGGCGGGGAATACGCCGAGAGAGCGCGAGGCCTCGTAAAATAAGCCAGCAAGCGACGTTCCATTAAAAGGAGCCGGCCGATTTATATGCAGCGAGCGCTGCCTCTTTAGCGCCTGCGAGCGACGTTTAAAGGCTCGTCGTCGTCGACGGCGGCGGCGGAGTTTTGAATGCCGCCTCCCGCAGCTCCCTCTATCCCCGAGGGAGTTATTCCCTTCCCTTTCGACGCTCGTAAAGCCGGACGTTTTATACTTTTTCACCCTGCACGCTGCTCGGACGCGCGCAGTTTTTCCTTTTTTCCTGCGCGCGCGGGGCGATGCGCTTTTTATCTTGCGCGGCGGTACGAAGGGAAAGACGCGGATTTGGGAGGCAAATTTTTTTCGACTACATAACCCGGGAGCTGAGTGCCGGGTCATGTTTGGGGAACGGCACTGTAAAAAGATCGTCGGAGATTATCCGCGGAAAAAATTTAACTTCGCCCTGCTTTTTGCCGAAGATGAGGAAGCATTCGATTTAATACGTATCTTAGGACTGGAGGTGCATTTTTTAATTTCGTAATTTATGCAATTTTCGAAATGGATTTGAATAAATTTAATCAAAAGAAGAATTTGAAAAAATATCATTCTAAAAATGTAAACGAATTACTAATTGCATTATGATTGTTTGTGAAAATGGATTAAGTTCTAAATAAGCTTCGATAAGTAATTACGTTTATAATTTTAGAATTAGCTAATGCATCCATTAGACTGCATTATAATTGTTGTAACTTGATCAAGTTTAGTAAATCAATATCAATAATATTATCACATTTCAATTTCGATCAACTGACTCAATTATATGTAAATTGATAGAAATTAATATTCCCATTGTCATTTAAATTATTTAGATCACGTCCGAACAACTAAAATATTGAAAATTATCAAAATAGAATGCTAAAATGTCTTTTGAACCATATTATGATACAAATGATAATTTAAAGTAAAATTGTCGGGGAGACCCGGGCAAGATGGTCATAGCGGGTAAAACGGGCACCCCCTATTATTTCTGATACGGCTGTTGCGCAAATTCTGAAATAAATCAAGTATATTATATATGTCATTAGCATCAAAGTTTCAATACGTGCTCGCTGCTCGCGGCAATGACATTGCTTAGAAATCAAAAAATTGATTTAATCTGTGAACTTACGATGTTACCAAGGTAAAAAAGTGAACTTATTTTTTACACGGATGATGAAATTAATTCATATAGTATTTATAGATATTTTACCAAAAAAAACTTTTAGAATCAATATCAATTTTTTTTTCACTAGTTTTATCAAAGAAAAGTCATTTTATCCATTCCGGGCAAGACGGTCCGATCCGGTCTGGGCAAAATGGTCACCCTGTCCTGTATATATAATATATATTGTAATTATTTACAGTTTGAAAACCAAAAGTGTTAAAAGAAGTAAAACTCCGAATAAGTTGAAGTATTTTTATTTAAACTTATCAGCAAGATGTCTGAAGGCAGAATGAATGAAAAGTTTGTTTTTTTGAATGGCAAACGAACTGCATACTTCTGTTTCTTAAATAACATTGCTTAGCAACAAAAAAATTAAATTTTAATTAAATTTGAACTCTTGTAGAGGTCCATGTCTGTGAACAGCTTCACTACATGCTCCCCCCGCTTTCGAATTCAATATTCGACGAAGGGAAATATGTCCACGCGCGATCTCAGCGACCGGCGTGACGAAACCTATAAAACACCAGCGACAGTTTTTACTGTTGTGTCGAAGAGCTCATTTTTAAACATATTTAAAATTATAAGATGCTTTCACTCTTTGGCTTTTACAAACTATTTTGAATAAACGCAAGTATGAACTAGCAAGTTGAATGTGACGAGAACTGAACGAAACATAATAAAGATGTAAAAGATCCGCGTAAAGGAATTACTAAAGTAGACAAACGAAAACTTCTGTAAAAATAGCGTATGCATGTTCAAGTGGCAGGAAAACTCCTGGGTATAGGAAAGTCCCTTTGAGACTAGACGACCAGAAAAGAGAAGTATAAAGAAGTTGAAAGAAGTTTCGCGAGTACAGTGAAGTTGCTTCAGTCCTCCAAAGCCCATTCCAAGAAAACCATAAGCTTTTTCTACCTGCCTGCTTTCCCTGCAACATTAACTCGCGCATCGCTTTTCAAAAAGGCGACTTACCTTTTCATTTCGACGAAAACTATTTTTATCTCTCCCCCTCCCTCCCCAAAAAAAAAGTCGCGGCAATCGAAAGTCCTCCTTCATTACGCGTCGAAATGGTTGTAAAAGCCATCGCCATAATAATCCATTGCTACTAAATCGAGCTGAAAGCTCTCTTTGAAGGGCATTCTGCGCCATGAAGCTTTTGTTGCGAGACTTGTGCAGAGAGAGCTTTCGTCGCATTCTGCCGCGGCTCACTGCAGTTCAAGCGGAGAATCTTGATTTTTTCGCCGTTTCCACCGCGCCGAGCGCACTTTCTTACTCCTCCGCGCGTCTTGGGCTTTCGCTCCTTTGAATCCCGACTCGGAGGAGAGAGAGAGAGAGAGAGAAAGAGAGAGAGAGAGAGAGAAAAGGAGCCCTCCCCCCCGGATTCTGCTGTGAATTCCCCGTGGCGAATTTGAATACTAGATAAATACGAGTCAACAGGTGGAGAGAGAGAGAGAGAGAGAGAGAGAGAGAGAGAGGGGCAAGGGGTGGTAAAAGAGGGAAGAAGCGAATCCTTTTGGCGTTGATTTTGCGGAGCTTCGCGGTGGCAATAGGGTTAATGCGTAGCTTGCTCGGCTGCTTTTTCCTGAAAAGAATCTCAATTATTGAAAAAGACCCGGAGAAAGCTTCGGGTAATTAAGCAAGTAAAAAGTTTTCAACCGTTATCAGGGTAATGCAAAATCTGCGCGCCGATATTTTTAAAAATCATTATTGAAAATATTCACGGAAGTAGGATATAAACAATTAAATTACAGTTTTTTCTTGCGCGATTTTTTTTTAGCGATGCGCATCTTGCATTTTCATTGATGAATTTTTAAAAACAATATTCACTTTTAATCGCCAGCAATCGGTCGTTTATTCGCAGAAAATAAATACCAACGACGACTCGAATTTCTAACGAAATCATCCTCGTATTATTTAACGCGAACGTTTTGGCGCAGCAATTCAATTTATAAACATCGTTCATTCATCGCATCATCCGCTTATCGAAAAAGCCCCGCCGGATATTATCCCGCAAAATAATATAGCAAATACAAGCCGCGTAGCGAAAATTTGGGGAGTGCGACTATTAAATTTATCCCATCAGAAAATGCGGGCGCGCAGCTGGTCGAAATGGAAGGAAAAAACAGTGCCGCGCCGTTTGTAAGAATGGGCTTTGCGGCAGTCAAGCGCGACCAATCCACCACAATGAAAACCGTTTAGCGAATGAAAGAAGCCCGTGGAATTGGGCCAATTCGAGCTTGTCAAATATGCACGTGGCTGTGTGTACGCAAACAGCTGTTGGAGCGGCTGATCACGGAGGGGAGAGCTTTTTTTCATTCCGGTGGCGGCCTAGCTTTTTTTTTTTTGTTTGTCCTCGGTGCAAATATGCTCGACGTATGATTTCGCGCCTTTTAGGTAATGACTATACATTTGTTTTGTCGCCTCGAAATGTGTGAACACATCGACCTGCTCTTATATACCCAACATTTCTTTCTCGACCGTTTTTTGTTTGCATTCTTTCACTTTTGTAGGTTTTGGCGGGGAATAACCAAATAAGTTATATTTAAAAGGCGTTAAAATTTAAATTTAACTTGGAAAAAAAAAATAATGGGGAGAAGGCCTAGTTCAGTATGCCTCTTTCAAAGGCCAAGTCAGTAATTAATACATTTACAAAAATCTGGCGGTTTGCAAGTATGTAAGTAACACAAATAAATATTAAATATAAAAAGAAAAAATAATTCTAGCATCTCACTAATGAGGTTAGCAGATAGATCCGGGACGAAGTGCAATTTTAATTATGCGTTTAAAATTGTCAGCTTTGACTATGAATTAATTTCAGTTTTTTTATAAACATTTTATTTTCACGTGTATTTATCAAGCCTTATTATTTTTTTTCCTTCTTCGTTTACAATAAAAAATGGTTATTGATTATGTGAGACTATAATCAATTTGCACTTTATCATTCATGCTTGCCAATATCAAATACTGTCAACAGATTTTAGTGCATCAGTTGGTACACAGAGCAGATACGTAATAACGTTTACACGCATAAATCTATGCACATTTATGTAGATTTAATGCGCCGAGATTCATTTATCATGCCACATTATTAAACGCATTAGAATTTATGATATAGAATTTCAATAGAATAGTATCGATTACATAACTGCTGCCCTGTATGGAGAAACCAAAGAAAAATATTTATCACATGATAAAATATCCTCTCGAAAATAGAATCACGTTTTTCCAACTTATCACAAGCTCTAAATTATTCAAAACAAAATTCCTACACTAAAATATTTACGCGCGATTTTCCTCCGGCGTGTCTCTTGATGGATCGTTAAGAAATCAGCCTTCCTAGAGGAAACTGAATCCCCTCTAAGTATCCGTTATCTTTAGTCTGCCGATTTTTTTTATTCCTCCCCGGCTCTCTTGCTCACGCATTAAATATTAAGCATCGAGACTAAGAGATGCAGGGAGAAAGAGAGGCGGGCGTAAGTCGACCGATGAAAGGCAACGTACCCTGGAAAGAAAAGCTGCAATAAAAAAGAGCGGGGGTTTAGCGCGACGGAAAAGCAAGAAGGAGAGGCAGAGGAAAAGCAAGAGAGAGGAAGGGAGACAGAGGGAAACAAAGTGGGAAAAGGTGAAAGACTTCGCTCGGACCGCTGCCTGGCAAAGGATTATGCGACGACGCGACGAAAAGTCGTTCCGCGAGCCACCAAGACGACGACAGCGACGGTTTTCAATGCGTCCTCGACAATGGAATTTTTTGTCTTTCTTCCTTCTTTTTTTGCGTCGCGGTGCGTATTTTTTAGTCGCGCGCACTTTTTTCGCCCCCTCAAAGAGGATGAATTCCTTTTTATTTTATAGCGGGATTAAAGCTGCGACTGTACATTCTTCTGCGGCGGCAAATTGTTTTTTCGGCTAGGGTGAACTAGCCAAGTGTTAAAGAATTTGCAAAAATCTTAATTTTAATACTCACCTTACAATATATGCAAAATAAAAAGAGTTCTTATTCAACTTTTTTTATATAAATCTTGTAATATTAAATTTCAAGATATGAGACCGTTTAATCATAAATATTTGCAATCTTTAAGCTCTTTTTTACAGCAAGAAATACTATATTTAAAAACAACAATTTTTTTGCGCAAAAAAAATGTTAAGCTTTTAAGAACACTTGAGGTTTAGTCCTTTAGTGCGTGAGGAAACATACTGGGGGAAAATAATAACAAAAATTCTGATATTACAAATGTAGATAATTGTTCATCGAGAAGAAAGTTAGTCAGACACCAATAATTTTTGTTATTTAATTCATTTAATTTTAATAAGTGAAGGCTGATGAAACTCCTTCTGCTGTTATTTTTCTTATAATTTAGTAAGCGAGAGTGAGTTGCAGCGACTAAGAGGCCGTAATTAAATTTTAATAATGCTTTGATTCCGATTAAGAAAAGAGAGTTCCAAATATAATAGTTAATTAACGTTAATGCGAAAATAATTACAGCGAAGAAGATGGTACAATAGAATTTTAGTGCAGATAATCTTACCATCAAGGAAGCTCTCGGCAAGTGCAATTTCCCCTGATGGGTAAATAAAAGCATCCCCTAAGTTTCGCGGTTATTTTAAGCGTCAAATACGCTCCCAAGATTAAAAGTCATTTTCCATTGCTGTTGATATTAAGAAAAGAAAAGTCGCCAATAACGACGCCCACCAGCACTTGGCATGATAAAAGACCTCAATCCTGGTAGTTTTAATCCGCCTTTCTTTTGTCCTTTACCTGCGCTTTCTCTCAATTCTTGCTTCTTTCTGCTTCCCCCCCGTTCTCGCCGCCTTTTAGTGCTTTCTAAATTTCTCTTTTGTTTAAATGAAACGAAATCCCGGAGACAGAGGGAGAGGGCCTCAAAAGAAGGAGAGAAGAAAAAAAAATAATTGACACGCTGTTGGTCCTCTTTGTTTCCGCTTAAATTTCGAATGAGTGGGTGCTAAGTGGAAAAGGTATATGGGGGCATTTCGAAAACATTTAAACTTAACGTTATGTTCGCGAAATCGCTTTAGCAATTCATAAAACTGAAATTTCGAAGGATTTACAATAATGCTTTTGTAATTTTTATTTCGTGTTTTAAAAATAAGCTTTTCACGGTTTTTAGTGGAGTGCAAAAGCTGCATCAAACTTTTGCATTATATATTCCTAGTAATTTTCTCCGCTACTTACGGTATAACTATCCCGTTTAACGGCCGGTTTGATGCTCACTGAATTTGCCTCGCAAATTTCATTTTAAATGAATTATTAACTATAAAAATTCACAGCTTTCCTTGCGTCAAACGTTTTCATTAAAAATAGAATGTAAAAATAGCCGTTTCAAAAATAGACTCTTTTATGCGTTACAATTAAACTATTCATCATTTTAATACTTTCATAAATGTTCTTTTATTTTTAAAAAAATAGCTGTTTTTGCTAGTTTTACAACCAATTTGATTGTATTACAAATAACTATTGTCATTTTGGTGCTATTGAATTAAGCATATCAATATTACCTCACCGGAAATAGACAGTTTTGAAAAAAGCATGCTTTACGAATGACTATTATATATAGAACACCGTCAACGCGCATTTATAACGTATGAATCACACCTTGGCCTGACTCTTCCTCTTCTCGCGGTGTAAATCTAAATCGCGTCTCGGCTCGTTTCTCGCCGTTTTCTCCGAGCGCAGAAGCGGGGAAGAAGCCGTTCCTTTTTTCGCCGCGTAAATTAGATGATCTCTCGCGCGCAAATACACAGCTGGAACCCTGGTAGAAATCTTACGTAGTTTTTGACTAATGAATAGCCAGAAATGCGATTTCTGGTTTAGTTTTGGCTA
>JAWWEM010050409.1:0-11580 GCA_035582935.1 Ormyrus thymus
ACCCAAGCCCACTTGGGCAGCGTTGTATCCAGCTATTAAGACTGACGCCTTAACCACTTGAGCAAACGCGTGCCCCTCCCTGTGCTAGTCTTGTAGCGGGTCGGCCGACGCCACCTAGCGGGCGCACCGATACTACGCTCGCGCGCATTTGATTCGGACGGCGGGTAATTCAAATCGCAAGTTTGGTTGCATTTACATTTTTGGAGCCTAAAACTAAGCGTAGAGCCTATTATTATTAATTATTAATTGTTTTAATTATTACACGGTATCAACGCAACGCTTACGACCAATAAATTTTGATTTCAGATATAAGTAATCTGCTTATGTAAGCTTCGATTAAACATTCAATTAAATATGCTAATTTATTGATCCGCTAACTTAATTTTCATATTTTTAAATTTAAATATTTAATTTTAATATTAAATTATAATCTGTTATTATATTTTATTTTAATCTGGGTGTAGGTATTTATTGTTTAAACACTTTTTAGAATAATCAGATACTGCATGCATTAGAATTGCATGAAATTCAGATAAAATAATAGAGTGCATTAAACTTCCTGTACTTGTACTTAAAAACTCGAGGAGCTACGCACTCCGTAATCTCATGAAAGATTACTCAAGATTTCTTAGGATTCCTGAAGATTTCTAAACATTAAGAATATTTAATTTTATTTCATGCAGTTACATTAATTTTAATGCAAATAGCATTAATTTTTAAGAATAAGTACACGAAAAAATAAATACACAATAAATACGTAGGCCCAACACCCACATAAGTCAAATTGGAATTCAACTGCATTAAATTTCCGGTACTTGTACTTAAAAACGAAAGCAATTTGCATTGAAATTATTGTAACTGCATTAAATCAAATTGGAATTCAGCTACATTAAACTTCCGGCACTTGTACTTAAAAATTAATGTACTTACATAAAAATAAGCATTGAAATTGTCGCAAATGTTCATTGAATTTAATATACTTGTACATAAAAATTCATGTAAACGCACAGTAATGCAATATTAATGTATTTCGTTCAAATTTAATGTACTCCTAGTTGAAAAGTAGCTTGAATTTTAATGTAACATGTATGGACTTTCATACAAATGTACATTAATTATTTTTAATGTACCAAATACATAAAATTTAATGTAAATATAGTACTAAAAAGTGTATTAAAATTCATGCTTTTTTACCAGTGTAATATTAATTTCTTTTTTTTTTTTAGAAATTTTTGGATATATTCGAACAAAGTTTGCCCTGATGCACAACAAAAGTGGGCTCACGAGTTACGGGCTGGGAGCCATCACTGATAGGAAGAAGAAAATTACTGTACAAGTCAAGCATTTCAAACTCGTAGCTGGAAATTGGAGAGTTTGTGAGGATTAGAGGAACTGTGGAAGGGCAGGGTTTGTATTTCTTTAATGTATTTATTATTTATACTGAACTGTAGTTATAGGTGTTAATGCCATAACTTATTTAAAAAGAATCGTTTATTTAAATTCTTACTGATGAGTGATGCGTCGGTTATTATATTATATTATAATAAGTCTAACTAACTTCACGGTATGATGGGAAAGCAATTCTCGACTACAGCTTGTGTGTGACAAACTTCAGGCCTTAAAACTTCCAGCTAGAGGAGAAGAAGAATATAACGTGATTTTGAGCATTTTCGAATTACGCTCTCGTTTATTACAACTTGAATAGCTTTTTTACTGATATTTTTATTGGAAATCATAGTTTAGTCATAAACATGCATATATTAAAAAAAATAACTTATGAACAATATTAATAAGCATTATTTTTTTGTAATGAAAAGTGCTAATAAGAAGTAAATAGTGGTACGGATGTCGTGTCGTCTGCTTCTCAAATTCGCCTTCGCGGCACTACCATTTCACTTGATAAAATACTCAATCGATTGCAATGCACATTGTACATTAAGAAAATTAATTTTAATATAATAATATGAGATGAATTTCAAATGGCTCATATTTATGAGTTCTCTGGCGAAGTTATGACTTCGAAGACGTCGAGTCTTTTATATACGAAAATGGGCCAATCTAACCTCTTTTCATTTACTTTTAAATTATAGAATCTTTTATGTAATTTTAAATTTTTTTATCATCATTATTGCCAAAATAATCCAATATGCATTTGCAATCGTCTATCAGCAATAAATATAAAAAATATGCGAATATCGAAAATTTAAAAACTTTGACGATACTTTGGTTGTCATATCAAGTTTGCAATCAGAGGAAATTTCACATTCATTTTTTTTTCTTAATATTATTTAGAGCTTCGTTATTAACTTAAAATGATTAAAAATAATTAAAATCTTGAAGTTATTTGATATAAAAACATCTCTTATCGTTTACTATCACATAAAAGATCAAGTAAGTAATTTTTATCAACCCTCGTTATCCTAAATGATTTTAATCAACAGTACTTGAACACGAAGTAGTACGTTTCATTCGAACGAACTACAATATTACCCTAACGAAGGTATCGTGTAAAAACTCCAGCCTTTCAAGCGATCCGACTGTTCGTTTCCCTCTTAATTTTAGCTCGCCGCCGTCATCGTGCAGCTTTTCTCGTGCGCCCCGGGCTTTTATACGGGCCAGCGGTAAGCGCGATGGCATGTCACCCTAATCATAATAATAACCCCACGGAGATGCTTATCGTTGCTGCGCGCGAAACAAGTGAACGGCATTAGAGATCCGATGCTATCTAGAGCCGTTGGCCCCATAGAAAATCACTTTCGCTTCCCGGTCAGTGCGCTTGTTGTCGCGTTTATGATCGATGGGGGGCGCCTACGGCTTTCCCTCCTGCGACACGGGAATTCTCTCAAGATTGCGCAGATTCGAATCCAGACTTGCTTTGCGGTACCGAGCTTATCAATCGGGTTTATGGCCCGATAGACGTGGCAAATATTGTTTATAATGGCGAGGTGATAGAATTCTGGAAAAAATCCGATACAGCAATGTTGAATGAAGAGGAAAGGAGTTATATTGAAGATAAATTATTGGGAGTCGAAGACCACTAACTAAATATTAGATTTCAACACAAGTGCGAAGAGGGTGATAATCACCCTCGCCCGAGAACCATATTTCGAACAGTATTTTTCGATACAATAGATATAAAACGATTTTAAAACATTTCAAAATGCATGAAATCGAATTTTACGCACCCGTGTATCGAAAAAACATTAACTTTATTTTTCTCGCTTCACTTGTATACATAATTATTATCATGACGAAGTAAAAGTAAGTCGTTTCTATGTAAATAATTACGTAGACACGTTTTCTTTCTCTTTCTCTTACTTCCTTTCTTTCGCAAGGGAAGCGAGTTACTTATTTCAAAGCGATTCCGGAACCATCAATACTCTGGTAGAAATAGCAGTCTTTAGCTAATAAATAACTAGAAATGCTTTTTCTGATTTATTTTTGGCTATTCGCTAGCTAATATTTTTTTATTTTCGTCACGCTTTTGAAGCAGAAGATGGCTGCTTTCTATTTAGTGACTTTAAATAAAATAGAATAAAGTAGAATTTTAAATAAATCAATAAATAAAAGAAGAAATTAATAAATAAATAAATCAATAAATTAGTTCATAAATTAATAAATAAGTTTTCATTATTTAAAAAAATAGTTTAAAAAGTTAAAAAATTAGTTTTTAAGAGGTTATGTGTTACCAACAGAGGGTAACCTTTATCCTGCAGCACTACCGCATTGCTCACTAACAAGTGCTTAGTCAGAAATTAGAAAATGTAAATCTAATAATTAGCTTAAAAAAATTAGGTAATGCTTAATATTTTTAATCAGTAGGACTCTTTATTTTCTACCAGGGCAAAGTCAGTATTTATGTCATTTTAGGTCATTTCGAGGAAGATAAATAGTCATTTTAACATTTTAGCTTCAGGTCCAGCCAAGTTTTGATTAAGTATTATTTTTGAAATACACAAAACTGAAAGAATGGATTAATTAGTTAAATTTTTTCAGTTTAAAATTTTAAAAATACTAAATCGAAATTATTATTTACGTACATCAATCTATTGAACCTGTGGGTTACGGTAAAAGAAAAATCTTAAAATGGCTATTTTTTTTTCATTGTAAGGACCAAGAGACACAACTTGATTTTTTTGATAAAAAATTGAATATATATTTATTGAATTATGTTTCTCACAGCTAATTTATATAATAGTTATTACTTCTAGTGTAATTAATTTTTAAGAATAACACGTAAGGAACTTTTACTTTCTGATAGTATAAAACGTGCACTTACAATGATTCCAGTACATAAGGATTTTAAAATTAGATATAAAGGAAAAGCCAGGATTCGACCTTAGGTAAAAGTGAAAAAGTCAACTTTTAGATACCAAACACTTTGGACCGTTATTAAAGGAATTACTAAAAGCTTGTAAAAACTTAAGCAAATATGAACTGCAGGTGCAATAAACGAGTAAAAGAAATTGTGTACGTATAATTCTTCAAAAAGAAACTTCAAATCAAAAAGTCAACTTTCATTTTTTCAAGACAAAGCTCGCAGATATATGAGCTACTAAACAGTTTGGTACTTTATGACCACCATAAAAAGATTTCCAAAATTTGACTTCTCAACCTTGACTTCTCGACTCCGTAAATTTCTCCTAATAACGCGTCAAAGTCAAAAGCAGCGAAAGCTGACTTTTCCTCGGCCGACTCAATAAATTCATTATTACGATGCACCTTGTCGTCCTCTCGATTATACCGAGGCAAGCCGGCGGATTATGGAGACGTCTCGCGCTTGCATTCCACCTGCATCGAGCTATTTTTCCCATAAAAAAGGGCCCTCCGTGACGGGCGCTTCGCGCACGGATTCGGTATGCGCGGGGCCCGGGGCGTGACTTTGAAAACCACTAGCATATCCAACACCGGTACCCGAGAGTGTGTATATTCGTGAAGCGAATGAATCTACCTGACTTATGGGGCCCAACATTCAGCGTTATTTATGACCGACGGTCCTCGCCGATGCTCCGGGAACTTTGACTCTTTATCTCTTTTCTCTCCCCCTTCCTCTTCGGGCTCTTTTTTCGTTTCTCTTTTTTCGAAGTCGTTGGCTTCGGCGAGCTCTCTTATTCGGAGTCACCGAGGTAGGCTAAATCTCTTTTTTGAAGGATTCCCGAAACACGCGAGGATTGAAATGCTAGTTTTCCACTTGGTGAAGTCTCTCTCGGCTCGGCGCACACCGCAGGCTTCGGGGCAATTCTGGGGAGGCTTTGATTTTGGGTGGACACCGGATTAAGTGCGCGATAGCCTCGATTTCATTCAATTCAATGAATTATTTGTAGTAAATAATGTGATCAGGCGGTAGCATAGAAATTTATTATCGAATTTCATGATATCCTTATTATCTACTCACTTTTTACGAATATTATAGATTGTTCGTTGATTTATAAGTAATATTTGTAAATTACTTTTTAGTTGACAGTCAATGTCATAATCAGGGTTATTATTTAATAAAGAGCCCTGATTAACAATCTTCATTATCCAATTATTTTATTTCACCTGCACAATTTTAATTAAAAACTTTATTTTACAACTCTGCGAACAATTTTGTAAGAACAATATTTCAAACTTGCAAACTTTTGCATCAGCCTAGCAATAAAAACTTTTCACATATTCTGTATAACGTTAAATTTTGTGAATAGCTTTATTATTTGTGCAAAGCATTATTGTTAGAATCTATGGTCAGGTAAAGGTAGAGCAAGAAAAAGCCTTTGTCAGAAGTTGAATCTTTATTAAAGCAGCAAAGGCAAAACACGTCTGTACCATACAGCGCCGCGCAACAATCTGACAGTTCGGTGACCGGCGCGCCGATCGCAGCGCGCGGCCAGCGCCACAAATACATATAATATACTACCACGCACGTACGCACCGCGAATCATACAGAGAAATCGTACATATCTAGCTATTATGTACTTTTGTAAAATGTACGATTTTCAATTCTCAAACTTTTAATATCGCGGTTCCTTATTATAAAAATTCCACGCGAGATCCGTTCGGTTTTCGAGTATTTATCAATCTCGAGTCGAGGATATCGAATTATCACTTGAGTTTATCGAATTATAAAAAAAAAATTAAATAACGAATGTGAATGTTGGCAAGTGATGCGCGTTTGTATTAAACTAGTATTATTATTATTACCGAATTCGAGTCGGGTATACTAAAGTCACTTGAGTTTATCGCATTATATATGTTTTGCCAAAAAAAAAAAATGAATATTCACGAATTCGAAATATGTACCGGGTATACGTGCGCTTGATTATCCTAATACACAGAAAATAGCGGGAAAAATTACAATGTTTGATAAACTCTTACCAATGAGAAGTTAGTTTGTTTTGCGTTACTAACTGTAAGTCTGCAAAACTTACAATTTATAATTTAGCTTAGATGTATATATATTATATAAAATGTTCATTTCATATTTTGACCAGTGATCTTATTCTTTCTTTAAATAAAGAAGGCCATAACCGGAAGAAGTGGCTGCAGCTAAAATTGATTAGTTATTGAATTTGGCGGTAAAATTTAAAACAAGCACATTTTTAATCTTAATATAAAAAAAGAATCCGAGAATTAAGGTAGAAAGTAAATGAGATTTTTTATAATAATTCTATATCAATATTGCATTCAGATTCTATTTAATAGTTTGTGGAAAATCAATATTTTACTAAATAATACTTGTATTGTAGTTTCTAATCTCAAAGTTATATCGGTATACGTCAAAGGTAAATATGAAATATAAAAACCAAAAGAAAACAGATTTTGTCTTTGAAACATGTAACATAAACAGGATAAAGAGCGCGCGCAGCGCGCATGGATTTACTAATTCTTCAAAGAAATAATAATTTCAAGCAAGAAAAATTATAATATAAGCACCGTGTTAAGATCGCAACTTTAAAACAGATTTTTTTTATTATTTCAATAGCAATCGGGTCAGAAAGTAAGAAGTAAGGGCTTCAATCAGTCTGATATAAAAGTATATTCTAAAACACTACACGATACGTTGCATTACCTCGACAGTGATCAGATCAATCCAGCGCGAAGCAAGAAGCGCTCACCTCTCGGTGCATTAGAAAGTCCGAAAAATTAAGCTCGATCCAATTTGAAGCGGCCCCCTGGAAGGCGAGCTCGAGCCCCCAAAAAAAGCGAGGCACGCGCGAGCGATGAAAGGAGAAATCACTTGGTCCACGTGGATCGCTCAATAACAAGACCCGCTTTACGTAACGAGCACCGGGTCGCGAACCTTTCCTCAGAACGTTGCGAGTCCCTTAGTCACCGAGGAATCCTTCCATCGATAGTCAACTCTATTTGAGTTTTCAACGAAACTGTAAATCATCGAGGAAAATAAAAACCACTACTGGCTGTAAAACTTTACGAGGTTTGGTCGCTTGCGGATCTTCGGCGCGCTGTATATCTTTTCCAAAAGTGAAAATCCCGCCCGCCTTCTTACGGGCGACCGTAGATTGACGTTTCAAGAAAATCGGCACTCGGTAGATGCTCTCGGAAGAACAGAAGTCAGCAAAGGCGCAGGAACCTTCGCCTCCGTCTTCGTTCCGTTCGACCTCCGAACCTCGGAGGTTTGGGATGGAAAATTTAATATACGACTGCCTCACTCCTCAAAATGTGATTTATTTGACATCTGGCATCTTAGAAGTAAGGTCTGCAGTTTCTAAAATTTTAAATCTCACTCACTAAAATTCTAACCTTCAATTACAGCGTTTATGCACCTGATAGCGTTTTGTTGCATCATTTCGTTGTTTTAGTTTAATTTATTTTTCCATTACATTAATTAATATCTATTTTAAAATACCATTATTACATTATAAATTTTGAACAGTTGTAAAAACCGCATTTTTACATGAACTTAATGCATTTGTTTGCATTTTACTTTAGTTCTTGTCTACACAGAAAATTAATTTTTTTCATAAATTAATTTTTCTCTGAAATAATTTCACATAAATAATTGTAATTTCAAAAAATTAGTAATCTACATATAAAATATAATCAAAACAAGTTTTCAAACATAAGTTTATAACTTTAAACATTTTTTAAGAACAAAAATTGACCTACAAAGAATAATATTTAATCTTCTTTAATATTTGTATGAAAAAAGTATAGTTCATTTTTGAAGTCTATAGACCCACCTGATCCAGAGACATTTCAATTTTAGTGTTAAGCCTAAAAGTATTAAGTCTAAAATTATTAAGACTGAAAGAATATTAAGTCAAAAAATGTACACATGAGCGCAGGCCCACATAATATAAAAAACAAAAATTTTAAGATAGCTCTATAGATACTCTAGTCAGTTGAGATATTACAAAAAAATTCTTTTTCAAACACTTTATTATCGCATGAAAAGTATTTAAAAAATATTTTCCAAATTTTTAGTATATACGCTAGGCAAACAAATACAAGACGCTCCACTGCTCAAGTTACATATATATCAATCTTTTTAATTATTAAATAAATAAAAATGTTTGTAATAAATGACATCTGCAGCGTGTGCGTTGGCATGCGTGCAAACAGCAATAGTGCGTACTGTTAGTGCGAACGTGCAGCCACCTACTTCATGCGATTCTGGCACCATCAGAATGAAAACGGAACGTTCCGATTTCTTTGGACCAGATTTAAATTCCGAAGAGTTCCAAAATCGAAATGTTTTTATTACTGGGAGTATATTACGTTACTCCGGCGATTCTGACACCACGAAAATGAAAACGGAACGTTCCGATGTCGTTGCAGCAGGTTGAACTGGGAAGCGTTCTGAAATTGAAATGTAGTATTCCTAACTCGGTCCGTAAAATTCATTTTTACGCACTCCTTTGCGTACGTAATCTCCTATTATATTAATCGGCTTCTGGTTTGTGGTCTGTAGTCTATGTTGAGTGGTCTGTGGTCGTGGTCTGTGCATGTATTGCTTTAATAATATCTTCAAAAATACTATGTAATGAATATATTTGAATATATTACTAGTACGAGAATTCCTTTCTTTTATTTTTTACTAATAGGATCTATGGAGATTTAGAGATTTGTTACTGATATATAAAATTAGTAAGCTATTAAAAACTCTTTTAGATTTAATCTCAATGACTCGAAAGGTTCTTTAATATTGATAGCAATTATTTTTCTGATTTTGAAGCATAAAATGAAATTACAAAAACTAACACTTATTGTTAAATAATAAATCATTATTTACTACAAAAACATTGTGACTTAATAAGATCTTAATTCCTTCCACGTTCAAAGAATTTCCATTGGGCAAATTTACGATGCCCGTTATTCTAATCGATGGACGTTTCGCACACGCAAATCGAGATCCGTTTATTGTAAAAATACCTTAAAGTTCAAATTCGTGGGATTAGGAAGTCGTCCGAGAGAACATTCCAGGCGAGACAAAGAGAAGCGAAAAGAGAAGAGAGAGAGCGAGAAAAAAAGGATCATAAGTTACGCAAGAGAACGGCACACTACGGCATTCGAGATATTCACAAAACGTTCGAAGGAGGAGCAGAGGGCCGTAAGGCCCTGACCGAGTGACTCTCCCGGGCCCCGAGCGCAGAATTCGAAAAATGAAGCGAAGCGAAGATTGGAGAACAAGAAGAGAGAGAGAGAGAGGGGGGGAGCGGGCATAGGTGTGCATAAGCACGAGCAGATACGGGTGTATCGGTCTTCCCTCTCTTTCTCTCTCGCATTCGGGAATATAAACTGTTTCTCCGAACGGCAGTCGTAAATCTCGGAGCACGACAATGCCCACGCTCGAGTCACTCACCCACTCACCTATTGGCTCTCTCATTTGCCATCTCTCTCTCTCTCTCTCTCTCTCTTCCCGAATCTTTACTTCGCTGCTCCTCGAACGAGGGAAAATAATCGACTCTGATTTGGCTTGTTCTTAGCCCAACTTAGGGGCGGGGGCCGGCGTTTATGAGTTTAAGACCAAGTTTGTAAAGCTGCTGGTTGCTAATCCAATTAGATTTTACGATCCTTAATTGGGTTCTGATTTAAAGCATTTGAAAGACTGAAGCTTTTACTGCAAAATACTTGGGTAAGGATGTTCTGTAATGCTCTCTCTTTTCGGTAGTTTTCAAGGATTTTAGGTCAGGTCGGGGACATACAATGAGTTATTTGTTGATAATATGAATAAATTTTATGTCTAAAAAAAGTCTATTTGAACCAAAATTATCCCGTCCTCTAAAGGTTAAAAAAAACAGAGCTTGTCAAAAAATTATTTCTCCTGTTACAACTTTAAAGAGAATTTTTATCGATGTAGATTTATATTCCAATTTTCATACATGCAAATTACGTGATAGCTCACAGTAAAAGGGGGGCTGATTAAAATTTTTCAAATCCTTTATTACTATTGTGCTTTCTTTTCTTCAAGCAACTGCATTCACTTAAAAAAAAAAAAAAATCTAAGAAAAGCAAGAATCCTATTCGATACAATTATCATATGTATCTTCGCAGCGTTCGAATCGTAACTCACGATGACACTGAATTTCAGCGAAGCCTCACTCCCGCTTATAATGCGTAATCCGTCCGCGTGCAGGATCCAAAGTGAAATCGAAGAAAAGCTCGCTCCCCAAACTCCCCGAAGCGCTCGCATACATCAAGAAACTCTCATCCGCCATCCAGATTCGCCGGGCGCAGCAAAGCAGGTCAGAAAAGGAAAGAAGCAGCTCCTACAAAAGAAGCCAAAGACAGCAATCTCGCTTTCGGACTCGTCAAGCACAATGCCTCCGCTCAAGGTGCGTCCCAAAGATAGAGAGAGAGAGAGAGAGAGAGAGAGAGAGAGAGACTGTGTGTCTACCGATAAGAATCTGTCGTGTATCTCTAGCCGCAGAGTGACTCTCGACTCTAATGCAGCGCGACACGAACCGGGCAGATACTCGCCGGGAGATAAAATGCCTGGCTGCTCAGTCAGGGCCCGGCCGATGCTAACATGTCGTTCGCCGCCACCGTTCGCGCGCCTTCTCGCGCCTCCCCGACTGATTCCGAGATAAAAGACCCACGCGCCGCGATTGATTAAGCCTATCGGAAAATAGAGATGTTCCCCCCCCCCCCCCCCGACGATGAGCTCGAGGAGATATCGCTTGCCGCGCGGGGACGCCTGTATGGAAATTAATTGCCGGAGATAAGAGGAGATGGAGTAAGTTGAGGCTCGAGAGGGATGTAATTAGAGATGGATCGGGAGATAAGGGGGAGCGGAAAAGAATTTTGGGAATTTTTTTTCGTTTACTTAATTGACGACTTTATCTGTCGACCGTTATGCTCATGGGGGTGTCAATGTAAATTGATGCTGTTTTTTCAAGCGAGAATAATACTGGCTTGTTCATTACTCCTGGTAAAAAGGAGTTTATGCTGAGCGTAGAGTAGTATTTTCTTTGTGTATTAGTCAACTCCGAAACAGCTTTCTTTAGTTCTCATTATGGCTCGAAAAATGCCCAATTAAATTTGGTTACGGAGAGAAGAGCATAGACAAAATTTTCTATTCAAAATTACCATGAAAACCATGATAATCGTGGGGCAAAACTCCCTTCTTAAAAAAATTAT
>JAWWEM010050410.1:0-11577 GCA_035582935.1 Ormyrus thymus
GTGTGTGTGTGTGTGTGTGTGTGTGTGTGTGTGTGTGTGTGTGTGTGTGTGTGTGTGTGTGTGTGTGTGTGTGTGCTTTTTCATGTCGTGCCTCCGCAGCCATTGTATTTTCACCTCGAGTTGTATTTCACATCTTGTAACCGCAATTTTCATGATTTTCCTAATTGGTATGTAACGAATAATTTGTCATGATGACAGTAACCTCGCTATACAATAATTTTTGAGGTGGAAACTGAATATAATTTATAAAATGAAAGAATTGTATCTGTAGTTTAACCGCCATTACCGTTCGTATGATGATGGTCAATTTTTAGTCCGACATCCCCTTAAAACTCAAAATGTATCAAAAAATATCAAAACTTTAAGCCTGATGATGGCTAAAGAGCATCTGAAACGTAAAAATCAAAGGTCTTTTTAGTTTGACAGCTGGAAATGATAATGGAACTTTAAAATTTACTTGCTTTGAAATAGTAGCACTGTGTACAGGAGTATTTTCAAATAAGAAATAAACATGTTGAACCTCAGCGTATGCTTGAGACAAAACATTCAGACTCAGATCAGCTGACAAAAGGCATAGTCTATGGTGACTTACACATATTCGAAATTTCAAAATTGAAATTCTTTTATCAAATTATCAAAAATCAATACAGCATAATATATAATGCATAAAAAAAGTTTGATAATATTAAAATAATAATTTAAATATTTTTACAGTGATTTCTTTAGCAAACGTAAATTTTAGTATTTTTAGAAAATTACAACTTGAGCCGTAACTTTTGAAAGTTTTTAAATTTGGACCTAAAAAGTTATTTCTACGTTTTGGATAAAGTATAGGATCCAAAAATCAAATAAAAAAAATTGATTTTTGGAATATTTTTCAGTATATAACCTCTTAAATCCAAATCCAGCATTTCACAGTGTTTTGGTTTTGGGCTTAGAAAATACTGAAAATCGTTGAAAATAAATAAGGCTGCGATTGTTGTCGATGTAAAATTGCTTGTTCTTTTCGAATTCAGCATCAAATTTTTCATGTTTTTCGCAGAAAATTCAATATGGCCGCTCCAAGTCGAGGAAAAATTCTTTTTTTCGAAAAAGCGACAGATTATTACTGGAATATGTATATATACATACACCTTTTAGTAATAAGTCGACATAACAAAGCGCGAGTAGTCTGCTAATAGGTTTCTGAGGACGCTAAGTTCAAATTCACCATTAGATTTTCATTTTTTTTAAAATGGTGGATTTAAAATAGCGACTTAGTGTGTGGAAAATGAACTTTCTCTCGAAAAATACATGCGAGTACTCGTTTTATAGATTTTTATAGTTGCTGCACATATACTATTGAAATTTGATTTTTTTCTACACTAAAATGGGAGCTCTGCTGCTTTAATTTCGAACGGCGTGAATACGACCCGTATGTATCTTTTGAAGTCTTTTAATCGAGCAGGTACACATGGCTAATAAAATTGAAGGCAGTTATTTCCTATGAAATTGTGATAGCTCCAACGTTTTGTCTTTGAGATTTCAATTTGGAACGGCTTGCGTACAATATCTATTTAGGTATTAAAGTCTTTTAAGGGGTTATAAGGAGTCAGGATTTTGAAAAAATCGATTTTTTAAACTTTATTTTCGTAATGTACATTAATTTAAAAGTGTAGACACAAAATTACAAGTCGATCCAACCAATATTTTCAGAGCTGCAGGCATATTTGTAAAGACGCCTCAGCGCGTTCCAAAGTAGGCGGAGCACAGATCCAAGCGGCAGCTGTTTACCTAAAGCGATGCTCTTTTCATTTCCGTTTCTATTGTATCCCTATGCATTGAGTGGTCATGTATTAGTGTCCAGTTTATACCTGCGGGATGGACTCAACGGTTTTCGTTCCCCAACTGACAAATATTGCAGAGTATAGTCAGTATAAGCAGGCAAGCCAAACAGTGAAGTCGTGTGCTCGCTCGTGCTTTCTAATTAATTTTCGATTTTTACGTCCACTAGTTTGCATAAAGGTAGAAACAAAAAGAGAAAAAATGTTTTTAATCCAAAAACACGTGAGACAGACGAAAATAGTTTAGTGCCTCTGCAAAAAATTACAAATGTAAGAGGATATATTTGTGCCTCGGGATACAACGGATTATTGAAAAGATGTGTCGGAGGATTTAATCAAAATAATAGCAAAAATTTCAATCAGGTCATTGGAAAATTACACCGAAAATCGTCCCCTGCGGCTCAAAAATCGTAAAAATAGCTGCAAACATCGCCGTTGGTGTACTTAATGAGGGTGCTTTATCACCACTATATTATATGTATGCACTGAAACTGTCCGTCTGAGCGAATGCATATAAATACGCCCAAAAGGAGGAAGAGAAGCGAATCACAATATCTGACCGTAGAGCGCAGGATCGGCACGAGAGGGAAGAATGGCTTGAAGACAGCACCAAATCGATGTTTTAGAGGCTGCCGAGGAAGTGGAGGGTTTGTTGTATTTCCCAGGAATAGACGACTCAGTGTAAGTTAAAAAAAAATGTTACTATATGTAAAACGTTTTTAAAACTTTGAACGCGTTTTTCTCAAAATTATGTTTTTAAAGTCGGTGTACACGATATCTCAAAAACCACTTCATCGATCGGTCTGAAATTTTTACATAATCTTTTTGAATACATTTTTTAGTCGTTAAGCGAAGGATTTATCTTTTGGATTTTTTTCTCACTGTATAAATAATTAAAGGCCGAAATTTTTATACGAAATCGAAACATTGTTTTTTTTTTTTTTTTTGAGAAGCCGCCATTTTGTTAAAAAGCAATATTTTGGTTATTCCTTCGATTAATTGCTAGATAATCTATTATATTAACGAAATATTTTTGGTTTTTTGATTTCAGATATTCCAGTCTTGAGTTGCGGTGTACACCGCAAAACACCTTTTTTCGATGAGGGCTCGGAGATCACCTGCTACGTCCCTGATTATTAATATTTTTAGAAATAAAAACTTTTTTTTAATCTAAAATAGTTTTATTTTAAGCACAAAAAATTTCTAATAAATAAATTGAATACTCTCTTCAGGAAAAATTTCTACAAAAAAGCTTTTTTTCGACCTCCACATATAACGCCTTAATAGAACGCGTGCATATCATTTTTAAAATCAAAAACATTCATTATATCAGGAACTACGATAGCTATAAGATTGGGATGCTCAGAGTTCCGATTTAGAATGGCAACAATATACTAAAACTAAATTAATTTCTTATAATTCCAGAGATGCTCAATGTTTTCAACTTTTTAGTAATATTTATGCGCTCGATTATGTAACTTCGAAACCTAAACAAACCCCGTACCCGTGCCGTTTTCAGTTGGGACGCTAATTATTCTTTGCAATTATCGCAGTTCTCGAGATACCGAATTTTGTTCAATTTTAACGAAAATTTAATAATGATACAAAGTGACTTTATTTGACTAGATAAAACAGAAATAATGCTGAAAACAACAAAAAACAGTGCAATTGAATGTTTATTTTTTTTTTAAATTTTTAAAATTTTAACATTTGGTCTTACCGTACCGGGCCGGGATACGCCTCTAGGCGTAAGGGGTCTAACTCGCTCACATCTTAATTTAGTTTGGCCCTAACTTAGGAACCTTAGACCATATTTCTACAGAAAAATGTGATTTGCAAATTTTTCAAAACTCCGACGCTCTAAAGGCCAAAGCGATATGAATGCGCTCTATTCAAACACTTTAATCTCTAAATGGATATTGTGCCTGGGCCTTTCCAAATTGAAGTCTCGTAGTGCCAAATGTTGGAACTATCACAATTTCATAGAAAATAACTGTCTTCAATTTTATTAGCCACGCGAACTCACTTGATTAAAAGACTTCAAAAGATATACGCGGTTTGTATCCAGGACGTTCGAAATTAAAGCTACAGAGCCGTTGAAACTGTCACGTAGAACTATCCTCAAAGAGCAAGCGCCTATGATACTAACGGCAGACAGCGTTAGTTTTAATAATCAATCTCTTCACCTCCATATGACTCTTAATAAATTGAACGTTTCCAAGCCGAAATTTCTTTCAGGGTAAAAACATATTTATTTTTTATGAATGCGTCTATTCTTTTACCATCTGTATTTATAGATGCCTAACTCTCGCCGCCATGAACTTAACAAAATGTACATGGAATGTCAGTTTATAAGTATTGAAGAGTCATTTTTGTTTTATGTTTTAAATATTTTTATTTATTTATTTGTTAAAACCAGAGTAAACTACAATGAATTACAAAAAAGGTATCGCATTCATTGTACACGTTACATTATAAATACATATAATGTTCCGTCGAGAACGTAGTATTTTTTGTGGCGTTAGGTTGGCGCGCGTTCTCAGCTCTCGCATTGGATCACGGATCGACGATTTTGATTGGGCACCGCAGCAGCGCTCGAGCTCGCGAGGTGAGGAGCGCGCACTTCAGTCGCAAATAAAACAGTTACACCGAGTAATTCGAACAAGCAACAGCTTGAATATTATAGAATAAAAAAAAGGCATTCGATCTCACGACTCGAGTGAATTTTATTCACAAAGCGATTTGGTAAAACCAATCCATAGGAGCCGAGCTAGCCTCCTCCTGAATTGTATCGCGCTATCGTGTTTGGAGCAGATCCGCCGAGTCAAACTCGCAACTATCGATAAGCGTTATTTAAGCTATTTCTATGTTTAAGTGATCCTTGTAAATTATAAATTCGAGAGGTTTTTATGCCTTCCAACATTTTTCGTCTCTGAGCCCAATAAACAATCAATCAGTTGGCTCAATTAAGTGTTTTATTTTAATTCCTTTAAAATAACAAAAAAGAAAACGGGAACTTTCCATGTGGGAAACATTTTTTGGTGCCTCCTGTGAGGTCTGAATGTCGTGGAACACATCATTCATACGCAAACCGCTGTGAAAGGAATTCTTTTAGTAGGAGCCATCAGAAGAAGACCATCGCTTCCACAATAGGATACCTCACACCCAGCTGCAGGTCATCAGGATTTTGATTGAGAGATAAGTTATTAATATTAATTATAAGTACCGTTGCCACTTTGGCACGTCCTTTGTTTTCCGCGAACCTAATGTAACTTGAGCCAGCGAGTTTAAGCGTGTTCACACGTTGTTTACAAGTCGTTTTCAAAAGACGCGTGACTACACTCCGCGCGTCAGGTAAACAGTTCTCAGAATTATCGTCGCTCGACTTTCATATTAACCATAGCAGGAGCTGAACGGATCGCGTTTATTTCATAAAAACGTACGACTCTCAAGTCACAGTTAACTAACACGCTTACCGCGCTTGCTCAAAATAAAATTAATCAATCAAACGCTGATTTACGTTTGATTCGGCTGACAGGATTATTCCACAATTATGAAGAATTACATGACGAACTAGCATTGTTAGATTCCGAAAACGAGCGACTCAATGATTTGACTGATATTCAAGATAAGTTTTATGAAAAGCCATGACTATACAACTTTTCGTTGAATACCGCGATAGGCGCGCTCAAATCGCAGCTGATGATGAGTGCTGTCGTTCGCGTCAGAAACGCAGAGGGCAATGTTATTGAAATGCGTGCTTTGCTCGACACCTGCGCAACCGCTCATTTCATCACGGACCAACTTGCGCGATTTTTAAAACTTCCGATGCACCCGTGCTGAATTCCTCTCGCTGCAATCAACAAAAATTCTACCTCATCAAAAAATATAGTTCAAATCGAATTTCGGTCGCTTCACATGATTTTCGAAAGACGTTGAAGTTTTTAACAGTCGCAAAGATAGCGAATTTAGTACCAGACGAAGTATTTCCGCTCGAGTCATTGAAAATTCCAGCTAATTTACGACTCGCCGATCCGCAGTTTCAGCTGCCGCAGCCAGTTGATCTTTTGATTGGCTCTGAAGCCACTTTATCCTTGTTATCTATCGGGCAAATTAATTTATCACACGACAACAGTGATTTGCTTTTGCAAAAGACTCAACTCGGCTGGGTAATCGCGGGAGAAATAGGTAAAGACGAGAAAGGACGAAGCATATCGTGAAATTTATCAGAATTGACTACGCAAATGGAAAAATTTTGTACAATCGAAGATGTCAACGTAAGCTCGTCTAAGTACACAGACGAAGAACTATGCAATTCTCATTATATAAAAAACGTAACGCGCAACGCGAGTGGTCGATACGTCGTTCGTTTGACTTTCTGGACCGATAATTTAAACTTAGGCGATTCGCGAGCACAAGCATTGCATCGTTTCTATTCTCTGCAAAGGCGATTCAAATCGGATTCTAACCTCAATGCCGAATATCACAAAGTAATGCAGGAATACATATCGCTGGGACATATGTCTTTAATCGACGATGCTTTAATTGATGGTTATTACATGCCTCATCACCCGGTGGTAAAGGCCTACTAGTAATACTACGAATGTTCGCGTAGTTTTCGACGCGTCGGCGAAAACGGATATAGGTATTTCGCTAAACAACTCTCTTTTCGTAGGACCGACCATTTAAGTGAAATTATTTGAACACCTTTTAAGATTTCGTACACACGTATATGTGCTCACCGCGGACATCGAAAAGATGTATCGTCAAATCCTAATACATCCGACCGATCGCAAATTTGAACGAATATTTTGGTATCATAATAATAACATACGTACTTATAAACTTAATACCGTGACTTTTGGTGTTGCGTCCGTGCCTTATTTAGCGATTCATACTGTGCAGCAACTCGCAGATGACGAAACTTCGGAATTCCCTCGCGCTTCCAAAATTCTAAAAAATGATTTATATGTTGACGATCTGTTAACAGGCGCTGCGACACTCAAGGAAATTTTGCAAATTCGCGATGAAGTCATACAGCTGTTAAGGCGCGGTGGATTTAACATACGCCATTGGGTGTCTAACTATAGACTGTGCAGTCCAACCAAACACCGTGTTAAAAACTTTGGGAGTTATCTGGGATTCAAATCGCAATCAATTAACGTACATAGTTAAAGAGATAAATTTATCGGTAAAAGTAACAAAACGCAATATATTATCAGAAATTGGATACATACATTATAATGTAACATTTGCCTATTAAAGGCTTCTTCCTGATACTTTGTTCCGAGTCTCGCAACGCCGAGAGTTTTACCATTTGCCGCTTCCAATTATCCGAATCATTAGGCATAATTTCGGCGGTAACGTCTCGGACGAGAGTATTCTCCGGCATACGTGGTTTTCGACCAAAGTTAAGGAACGCAGGGGTAACACGTGTCGAACTGTGAACAGCTGTGTTAATCGCAAAGCGCAGCTTCGAGATGTGCAAATCCTATTCTCTTTGGTCGCCTTCAATAAAAGTCATGATCATAGTTTTAACCACTCTATTGACACGCTTGACCAGATTTGCCTGTGGATGATAGGCAGAGGTCGTCGAATGTCTAGTGCCGTATTGTTCGAGTTTCTCTTTAAGTGCCTTGTTAACAAAATGTTTCCCATTATCCGTGTGCAAAATCAATGGAGCTTCGTATCGGAAGACAATATTTTCTTCGAAAGTTTTTATAACCGAAGGGGCGTTGGCATTACGGAGGGGAGCAAACTCAACCCATTGAGTATACAAATCTTGCATAACAAGCATATAGCGATTATGCGATTTAGAAGATACCACTGGGCCGATAAAATCTGCGGCGACTGCTACCCAAGGTTGTTCGATTACCCGGGGAGTCATAAAACCAGTTGGCGGAGCTTGTTCTACCTTACAAGATTGGCAGAGCAGGCAATGCTTAACAAACTTAGCCGTATCTTCAAAATAGCCAGGCCAATACACGTTAGCTGCGAGGCGACGGAAAGTCTTTTCTACGGCGAGATGGCCAGCTGAAGGCACACAATGAGCTTCCTGAAGAGCTTGATTTCTGAGTCGACTAGGTAACACTAGCTTCCAAGCGGAGAGGTCATCCATAACGTCACCAACTATTGGATCGATTCAATGTCGATAAACCTTCTCATTTTCGATTTTCCAGCCGGGATATTTATAAGGTTGAGTCTGATTTAAGCGGATGCGGCGAGTGTACGACGGGTCGGATTCTTCAGAAAGGGATGCGATTGCCTCTTCGTCGTCCGAAAATATTCGCGACAAGGCGTCGGGCAGCTGATGCTGAGTGCCTTTACGATGTTCAATCGTCATGTCATACTGAGCTAATCTCATTGCCCAACGCGCAAGACGCCCAGTCGGGTCTTTTAAATTCTTTAACCTTTCGTAGAGAACTGCGATCAGTTATGACAGTGAATCGCGTGCCTCCAGATATTGTCGGAATTTCTCAACGGCCCAAAGAACCGCGCGGCACTCGCGTTCAGTCACGCTGTAATTGCGTTCCGCTTTTGAGAGTGCACGAGATGCGTAGGCAATAATATGTTCACTCCCGTCGATCACTTGTGTTAAGACCGCGCCTATGCCTGTAGAACTGTTTAATTACCGAGAAAGCTTCCTCTTGATTAAGGTCCCATTCGAAACGGGCAACTATGCGAAGCAAGCACGTGAAAGGTTCGACTATTTCGGCAAAATTCGGGATAAAACGTGGATACCAAGACGTCATGCCTAATAGATGGCGTAGCTGTTTAATATTTTTAGGCGCGGGGTATTTTAGTACGGGTTCGATTTTTCCAAGATCCGGCTTGAGCCCCTCTGAGTCAACTCTGTATCCTAAATAGCGAACACTGGGTTTACAAAACTCACACTTGTCTCGGTTCACAATGAGTCCTACCTCGGAAATCTTGTGCAACACTTTCTCCAAGACTTCCAGGTGTTTCTTAAAAGTTGGCGTGACGATTATAAGATCGTCAAGGTAGTCGAATACATGCGGTTCCATCTCGGGACCTATTAATCTATCAATCAACCGCTGAAAGGAGGCCGGGGCATTACAAAGACCGTAGGGCATAACAACCGATTGATAAAGACCCTTATTAGGCACAGCAGAAGCGGTTATGTCCTTGCTATTAGCTTCCATCGGAATCTGATGAGAGTCCGATTGTAGAGATATAACGGGCTGAACGTAATTTTTCTAAGATTGAATTCATATAAGGTAAGGGGTACGCGCCCTTTTTAGCAATGGCGTTGATTTTGCGAAAATCAATACAAAATCGATAAGAACCATTCGGTTTGCGAACCATGACTACTGGACTCGCCCACGGCCTAGAAGAAGGTTCAATGCGACCTGAAGCGTTCGGGCGTTCTAATCGAAACCATTGCAAAGCTAAGCCGGAAAGTAGGACAGGCATTGTGTCTAATAAGTCGGACTCCGTAAGTTTCGTGCCGAGCTGACATTCATTTACGCGAAGCAGAAATTCTTCCGCGCTGTGATCGCGTTTGCCGTCATATTTCAGTCGCCATTTACGAACAATTTCTCCCGCGTGCACCGAATAGCGGGGAAACCCATTTTGTATAGGTTGCGCATGGCGATGATCTTCGGGGTGCAAAGCCGGAGGTATTAACTCCGGACGCGGACTGTCCGTAAGCGATGGTCTCTCGTGCGGCAAGCTTGGCAGCGCAGGCAAGTGCGACGAAGCGGTGGCACGCGGGAGGGCGATAGTAGTTGTAGGCATCGTCACCGTTGGGATACTCGAAGAGGCTGTAGTTTCCAAGAAAGACCGGTGTGCAATGAACGAAAGGGATCCGTGTAGGGGCGGTACACCTGTAGTTGTCAGCGTGCCGGTCGCGAAATCTTTATTACGCAATATCGAATGCTGCCACGATGAGGCGTTATTAGAAATCCCAGCTTGCATATACAGAGAAGCTGCCGTGAACATAGTTGCCCACCAAGTCGTGGTGACCGGAATAAAATGTTGACCGTTTACATTATTTGCGGTTGCGCTTGTGTTCAAACTATTATTCACAAGTGACGATTAACGAAACGAGACGCGAGGCCGAGTATAAGAACTGGGCATGATCAAAGGCAAAGTTGTTGACGGAGGCTTATAAAGCGGAGCACATTTCGGATTGACATTGGCTGCCGCGCCCTCCTGCTCGTCTACCACCGCTGACTCTACGAGGGTCGGCAAGTCATTTTCTTGACTTAAATCTCGCGCATTCCAAGAAATATTTAAACGTCTCGTCGTGCACAGCTGATAGCGGATGAGATGGTAACGCAGCTCGACTGGACTACCGATCAAGCTAAGACTTAAAGCTTTTAAGGCTGCTTCTAAATCAGCAAGGGCTAGACTTTCTACCCATTTAATAATGCCGTCGCTATTTTCGCTAGTCATTTTCCTATTTCAAAACGAAATTTTTATTCTCGAGCAGAAAATAATATTCACGAAGTGTTAGATTGCCTTGAGTCGGGCTAAGAATAATTTGAAAGTAGTGTAGCTCGCTGCGTTTGTTTACACACCGGCAACTGCTCGTAAGCCACAGGCTTAGTTGTCGGACTCGGAATCGCTCGGACGCTAGCACCGAGAGGA
This sequence comes from Ormyrus thymus, assembly GCA_035582935.1. Lineage (NCBI taxonomy): Eukaryota > Metazoa > Arthropoda > Insecta > Hymenoptera > Ormyridae > Ormyrus > Ormyrus thymus. The sequence goes on from JAWWEM010050410.1 coordinate 10,437, forward strand.
ACAGAACGAAAACAGAGAACGAACTTCTGTTCACGAAGAATGCGAAGCTAGGCAAGCAGTCGAATGAGATTAAATTATTTTCTCAAGGTTCAGAATATTCTGCGCCTCTTAAAATAGAGCTACCGAATTATTGACAGGTGATTGTAAAATCAAGCGTAGTCCGCGAGTATCAAAATTATTCTACACGCATTACAAGTAACTGCCTTTTGGGGTCTTGACGATTCTTCGGCGCTAGTTTGCCTGGTCTAAAGTTGTTTACGTTCCGCACGCTCTCCGTATAGTATATGCCTTTATAGGCGCGAGCGACCCGCTCGAATTCCACGAAGCGGCCGAGACGACGCAACGAAAGGAACTTAAATTTTATATTCTCGCTTATTCGTACGAGACTTAGAATAATTTTAGGTCGACAAATACGTTGCCAAAGAGGCAAGAAAAGTTAAGGTTCGTGATCTCGAGTAAAATTGATTCTCACTCAAAATAAAATTTAATTTAGCAATATTATCTGAAAAAAGAGAAAATATCGAAATTGTTATAATCAATTCCGCAGTTCTCGAAATCACGAACTAGACACTTCCTTATTTTCAATAAATACGTATTTTACCAGTAGTTGACGAGTGTTGTTGTCCAGCACCGACAAAGCTGCTTTTGTTGCCGTCTAGTCGGCGGTGAGGTGGCCCCGAATCGGTTTTTGACGTCGTCCCGGTGGCTTCCTTCTCGTCGTATTGCCTCCCTAGGCAATCAGTGGTAGACTGGATTTTCCAAATTTACCGACACTCGAAAATCAAGGAAAGAATCGCCAGCTTCAATATTGGCTGTTGCAGGCTAGAGCGTGTTCTGTGCGCGGAGCGGCTTGCCTTGCTGGTGTAGCGGCTCGCGAGGCTCTTTCTCCCACTCTCCACTATAGTGATCGTGCTCGAACATTCGTTCAACGAGCGAAATTTTTAACCGTAATTCGAAATTACGAAAGTAAATTTACGTGATTCTTTGATATCCTCGTCGATTGTCCCCACAGCTCTAGGAGGACTAATTATGAAATGCCTAATTAGCCTTTAACAAAATTAATTTTTAGGCTGTGTCTATTCGCACCATATCCACGTAATTTACGTGTCAATATAGTATGTTAATATAGTGTATTATTTAG
>JAWWEM010050412.1:0-11576 GCA_035582935.1 Ormyrus thymus
ATTAATGAAACGATTTGTTCCTGAAAATATTGGACTCAATGCTATTACAAGAGAGAATTTCATAGAACAACATGTTACAAATTTCTCTAATCAGTTGTACAATCCGGACCGGAACAACCACAGAGCAATTGATGATACTTACTTGCGCGTCGAAAAGAGATCGAACTTTCGTACCCAGCGTGAATCGTTTTCAACTCAAAAAGGATACAACTTGTTAAAACCTGTTTTAGTTGTTGCCTCTGATGGCTACATAGATATCCAAGGGCGCTACTTTTCTAATTCACAAAACAATGATGCCCGAATTCTCCAGAATGAATTCAAGCAAAATCTGCGTGGTATGACAGAATGGTTCCGGGAAGGTGACATCTTGATAGTTGATCGAGGTTACCGTGATGCTAGACCATTATTTGAAGGCTTAGGAATTATTTGTAAAATGCCCTCTCTTCTACCACAAGGTCAATGTCAACTTTGCACACATGATGCTAATCAATCTCGAATAGTCACAAAAACAAAATGGATAGTCGAGGCTCGTAATGGTCATCTCAAATCTATTTTTAAGTTTTTCCAGAACATTCGAATACCACATGCTCAGAATCTTGGAGAATTTTTACGAATTGCTGGTGATATTATAAATAAATATTATCCTCTTATTTACATGCACGATACAGACGAAAATCTAGCAGAGTTATTGCTCTAGACAAGAGTTATTACAACGAGAAACAAGATCAAACGTTATTCAGCAAAGGGTTGAAGATGAAAATCTAAGAAGGCGAAGAGGTGAGTGGGTGCGTCTGAATCACCAACATATTGTTGATTTCCCTCTACTTGATTTCGACTATTTACGTGATTTGACAGTTGATACCTATCAGATAAGGCTAGCTCCATCGTATGTACAGGATAAGCTTCAACACGATGATCATGAAGAGTTTCAAATTGACATTCGTTTTAACAATCCGACACTTCTTAGAGTACGAGTATATTCCAGGCATCGTAACGCTGTAAAACACCAGCTATGGATCAGTTACTCTACAACTAATGCATACGAAAATAATGATGAAAATGTTGAAGAACGTATAACCGGTTATTATTGCACGTTTCAAGCAGGATCAAGGACAGTGGGCTCATGCTCACACGTATGTAGTGTAATTTTCTTTTTAGGTTTCGCCAGATATCATCAAGTAAAATATCCTTCAACAAGCATATTACAATCGGTTCAAGATGCAGAAAATAAACCTCCCAGAGAGATATAAATGCAAATTGAAGACGTGGTTTCACTTTAATCTACTGAATTGTAAAGGAGTTGTCTAGGTGGCAAGATCTTGTCTAGATTTGATGGGACGCTGCTAATTTTGGCTTAACTATCTAAAGTGTCAAGATAGTTTGGATCATTGCCCGACCTTGCCTTAACTGGCTGGGTCACCGCATGATCTTGCCTTAATTGGCTGGGTCACGTACGCACATACACTCATGTACACGTATACACACACACACAAACACACGCGCACATACATACACCCCCCGCACACACACACACACACGAACACACTTGCACACATAAAACACACACACTGGAAAATACGGGTCAAGATACACGGACGAAGCTACGAGCCAAAAAGTAGAGTGGCCAAAAGAGCCATCATCTAGGAGATTCCACAGGACAACTGCCCCACCCCGAAGTAATGCCTAACGGCGGTTTCCGGGGGGCTCAGCTATAGAGATAAGGGTTTTAATGAGTAAGAATCTCACACTACCAGGATGTGCGGTCCCTTCCTGGTGTCTGCTGGCGGCAAGGAGTCGTCAGCTGGCCGGCGCGGTCTGCCTCGTAGTATATATATAAAAAAAACTCCCACACACACGTATACACACACTCATAGACGAAATCGTCAGTCCTGCTGGAACATTTACCGACATCGGTATCTTAGCTTGTAAGCAGCTGATGCAACAATGGTTGATATGATACTTTGAACTCGATTTCTGAGAAAACTATTTTCAGACCTAAGTCCTATGAAGACATTTCATTGGCAGATCAAATAGTATAAAATGCTGAACTTTTAGAAGAAATTCCACAAGGCTGGCGTAAAGAGACAGCGAGCAGGCCCGCTTGTAGTCGACTCGGAGACGCTGAACTCGGACGCGGTGGAAGGCAAGAGTGCAAATGCCTCCCGTGGTCGTGAGTCGCGCGGGACAGACTCGCGGAAAGCCGCTGGCGAGTCTTTTGCCGAATCGAAAGAGAGACAAGACTCGACTCACGCTGCTGCGTCGCAACAGGCCGCTCGACCGGAGAACTCCGGCCTTGCAGAGGAGCCTCGGCAAACGACGCCTTTCGGCCGGGAAAAAGCTTCCCCAGCCGATAGTCGAGAACGTCACTCCCCTTGTATTGCGCAGCACAAGGAAGGTGTTGATTTTCAGCAGCCCTCGGGCAGTGGAAACTCATCTACCGGGTTGCAAGCAGCAAGCACTCGTAAGCCACCGTGGGCTGCAACCGCTCAGGGTGAGCCGGAATCCGCTCTGAAGGACCAATACACCCCTATCCCCACCAGACTCCGCGGAGGTGAGGGTTTCTCGCAGCCTTCGGGTAGCCGAAATCCCCCTCGCGAAAGGTCTGTGCTGAACAGTCGAAAGCTGCCAGCAGCTACGACAGTTCAGGGGGGGGGGGCAAAGCCCGAATCGATAGAAAAACGAGTAGCCGGTCTGAAGGCAGACAACCGACTGTATTTTTCTGTGCGATTCGGTGGTAGAGATTGTAAAGCGTTATACGACCCCGGAGCAACGGATGGAAGAGGTTTATCGCCGGCAAGCCGCGGAGCTAGGAGTTCAACCCTCAGGGCCTATCGCACTGGTGCGAACCCGCGTGTTGCGGGCGATGGCCCCAGGAGACACGGGAACGCGGGCGGACGCCCCGCGGTCGGTCGTTCTTGAGCCGACGGCTCAAACCCCAGGGAGTGACGCCGACACTCTGCGGGAATTTCGGCTGTTAGTCAATAGCGTGGCAGCGTTACCGCCCGCCCTGCAGCAGGCGACGCTCGAGGCGGCAACGGCATTTCTATACTCCCGCCAAAATTCGGGCAGTCAGCAGTAGCGGGTGGGGAGCAAAGGGCTGATCCTGCGAAGGCAGTGGCGGAACGGTCCGTAGGACCTGGCGTACTTAAACTTCACCTCCGGGTAGGTGCTGAAGTTTAGGGGGGGGGGCATTGCGACGAGCTGTCCGCGGCTCGTCGACGGTCCCTTTTATTTACGCGATCAGAATTTCAAGGCCGCCGCGACTAAGCGAGCTGGCCGAACATTCTGATCGCTGGCGATATTCAACTTCGAAATTGAATATTATTTCGGAGTTGAAATATTATTTCGTACAGTAGCGGTACGAAATAATGTTTACACGGCAGGAGCGCCAAGGCCGCCGGGACTTTGTCGCGAGCTGGCCCGGCATCTCCAAAGCCATTGGCGATGTTAGTGTTTATTGTGAGTGTGCCTGAGGGCAGCTTACAATGGACAACAAATATGTAGGCGCTAGGGAGGGGCGTGAATTTTGGGGATCTCGCGGCTGTAAGTGACCCGCGAGATCATCAGTACGCTCTAGATCGTTACCTAGAGAGTAGCCCGTGCTTACCATCGGTTCGGTGTGTAAGTGCAATTAGTACCAGAGCAATAGTGAAGACCACGCAAGGAAGCCTTCAGCGTCGGGGAGCGACGCTAAGAAGCAGCCAGGATCCAGTGAGGGCCGCCGGTTCGACTCCGGAGGACGATACCACTGGGCTGGTGAGTTCGGGCCTTGAGGCTCTGAGCTCCCCGCCTGCTCCCCCCGGGACTTCCCGGGGAACCACCGTACGCGTGAGCCGTGGACTCTAGTGAGTAGGCGTTGTGAGTGTGAGAGAGAGTGATAGTGTGCGTGTGTTCGTGTGCGCAACCTGAGACTGTTGGGAGCGGGCCGACGATCGGTCGCCCCTTCACCCATCGCAGTTGAGACCGCCTTCAACACGAGCGCTGGGCCTACGGGCAACCGCCTCGTGGGGTTTGGTCTTGATTATTAGCTCGAGTGATCAGACGTTGCCCTCTATTCCTCCAATTCCTCAGGTGGGAAGAGTTACCCGCTCTCTCCCCCGTACCGCCGTGCGCCCGCGTGATCGCAAGTGCGATCGGTGGGCGCCGAATCTATTCTGCGAATTGATAAATTAATTGTGAGTGGTAATCGGGTTAAATTACCACGTCACATTGCAAATAGCTTTTAAAGCTGGATTAATAGTTTTTACGAAAGGAAATGTGATAACGTTATTAATTATCTTTATTTTTTGTTTTTCTATTATCGTACTTTAATTTGTCTGTTTATATGTTTATTGATGAAATCTAAAGAATAATTATTGTCCAACAGGCTTTCTGTATAAATTCTAAATAGTTTTCCTGGAAATCAACATGAGAAGGATTAATAAGTTTGTCAACTAAAAAGGTTACAATGGCTATTTTTTGGTGCATAGGATGATGAGAGTTATAGTTTAAAAATCTTCCAGAGAAGGTTCGTTTTCTGTACCAGTCAGTTAGTATTTACAGTAATGAACGAGTCATATTTTTGAAAAAACATACTTCGTGTATGCAATCATATAAGATGGCACACAAGTAAGAATATCGTCTACATATCTAAAATAAAAAGGTACTGGAAAACAGAGTTTTTCTAAACTATAAGTCTCAAAATCCTGCATCACTATATCTGCTAAGATAGGACTACCCATAGCAGTGCCAAAAGTTTGTCTATAAAAATTCTGTTAAATTGAAAAAAATTATTTCTTAGTATAAACTGAATAATATCAAAAAATTCTGTAAAATTTGAATTTATCTTATTAGCCAGTTGGACCCAACGTTTTTCTAGAGCATGCAAAATAAGTCAACGCACTGCTATACGAAATCTATCGCAAGCGCATGGCGGCGAAGATAGGAAGACGGGCCCGCAAGTAATTGTTTAATTTGCACCAAAATTGAATACATAGTTAAATGTCAGTTACATTAGTCATATTAAAAAGTTTTTTTATATTCTAATTTTGTTCCCCTAAGGGGGTCTTACACTAAAAAAAAATTTTGAGAAAAATCATCTGTAATAAATAAAATAAATTATATACATAATATTAAATATTATACACTTAATATATATACAATTTGTGATAAAATGAGCCATGGTAGAAGGTCCTAGGCTCATTTTATATAGAGATATGCAGTGTTCTAAATTTTGGCTTTGGCGTAAGCCAGAAATTGAACCGATGAATAGATGTGGATCTAGTTAGGCTTAAATTGTTGTAAATTTATTCCATTATGGCTCCAAAATTTCACATTTTACAGGAAACCACAATAAAAGTATTTATTGAAAAACGTAACATTTGACGCAGCACTAAATTTTAAACTTAGAATTACGTCTTCGCATAAAAAATTAAAGACGATTAAAGATGTTCGCACTCCATTATCATCAAGAAAAGCTTCAACTTTTAAGTTATATATTATGTTTGCATATTATTAATTAGTATTATCACATCAGCTACATTTCCTCTTCAACATATATAACTTTGAAGTGGTCCATGCGCATGGTGTTCAAAACATTATAATGTTTACAATATCAGGTAGTGCTGACACGCTGATCGAGAAGTGTACAATTGTAATGGCACTTATAAATGGCACTTTCAAAATAATATTTTAAATACATCAGTGCATTAAAAAGTGAAGCCTACATATAATAACAGTTAAAGAGAAGCTGAAACAAAAATGGAAGTTCTTTTTTGTTTGACAGCTTGAAGAAACAATGGAACTTTATAATTGACCTCTTATCAAATAGTAGCACAGTGTCCAGAAGTATCTTCTTTGATGACATTAAATGATTATGCACTTCCATAATTCATCAAAAATGATTGTTTACACTCCAAGGAATAAACAAAAATGGTTAACCTCAACCAACACATAAGACAAAACATTAGAACTAAAAAGTGAGCCCGAGAAGCTGACTAACACACAGTCTTCGCTGCGACCGTGGCGACACGATTGAATACGATTGAAACGCTTGAGAGCGCTTTATTCAAAATTACAAAATTGAAATTTTTTTCTCAAAGTAACAAAAAACGTTAAAGAAAAATATAAAAATATTTTTATAATTGGTATTTATAATTGGTTTATTTTTAGAATTGGTATTTAAGAGACATTGTACATATGGCTGTGCTGCGTGGTGCTGTGTTGTGCTATCCGATTTCATTCCATAAGTTGAACGGGTTACGAATCTCATTGGAAGAGACCAAGGCCAATAGAAGAGAAGAAGACGAAGAAGAACAAGAATCTCTGTTACGTTACGTATTCTTTTATTCTAATTTTGAATAGTTTTAATTTCTGAATTTAATTGAAAGAAGCCCGAAGTCTTAGTTCGCCGACTGCAAGATTCAAAGCGCACGTGCAGGAATGCGCTCGAGTGTTTTTCCGTTGCCACCCAGAGTACAATCGCACTCTGTGCGCTTTTTGTCACGTACTCCTGACGCAAACGTAAAATGTCTAAGTCCGATAGGCCCGGAATGCGCTCGAATAGCGCCCATGGTTCGTTGACGCTTGGCCTTGCGCGCCGGCGGAGGCTGCGTCAACGAAAAATTGAAGCTCTCCTAATTGCCATTGGAGAAACCGAGGTAATGAGTCGAGTGAGGGATGACCGCTTTGGTAGTTGTAGCCTCCGGTCCGACCCCGATACGTTGGCACTCCCATATTTTTCCGAAGTATTGCAGTTGAGTATCTTCTCGACTTAGAATAGTTCGCGTATTTCTAATTAGTCAATAATAATTTTAAAATAAGCCGAACCTGGATTAGTTGACTTGGTGCGTGAAACCCCGTAGTCGTGTAGAATTAGTTATCCGCGCTCATTCGAGAGCTTCGTATTTGTAGTAAGGAGAAAAAACAGTTTGCGCCGGTGTAGCAGGGGGTTACAGTGCTTCAGTAAGGATCTCGATCCACCTCATTGCTTTCAAGGCAGCCCACCCTACCCAGGAACCTATCCAGGAATCAGCCTGAGCTTCAACGTCTGTCACGGAACTCACTACAAAAGCAAGGTTTTGCAGTTTGCGTATTTTTCATCCGTGATAATACTTGCATTACTATCTGTAATACCACGCTGTTAAGGGAGGGAGGGAGGGAGGGAGGGAGGGAGGGAGGGAGAGAGAGAGATCGTGAGAGAGATCGTGTTGACTTAAATAAAATCAGTGATAAACGAAATTGTTGTGTAGCCTTTAATTATTCTCGCGACCGCTTCCCATTTCCTGACAATTTCGCGTTTCCCGCGCGACGCAGACCGTACGGTGGCGTAATCGGCCTTGTCCGATTTAATTATTAACAGGGGTTAATAAAAATTAAATACTCGTTCGTTCCACCTTTTGTGGAATGTAACAAAAAGTGGCAACCGTGACAGGACACGGCCCGATTCAGTTGTTAGGATAGGGAATTTACAATCAATTACAGAAAATAAAAATATAAATATATAAATAAATTTTTCATTAAAAATATATATAGAATTTTATACGGAATTAGAGTAAAATAACGAAAAAGGAAAAAATATAATTTCAGTTTACATTTTTCGAAAAGCGCAGCTCGAGAAAATTGTACGGTGAATCAGAAAAGAGAAAGTTACTTGAGCGACGGCCGACGGCCGTCGAGCAGCTGGTTACTTTCTCTTTTTTCCTTAAGGGTAAGGCAAATCTTACCCAGACGACGGATTTTCCAGGCAATAAGCCTAATTGCCGTCCTTCCGTCATAAATTGGCCGCTTAAATTTTCGACCTTCGGAGGTCGAAATAATATTAGTTTGCCCATCTGTTTGTTCGCAGCCCCGCCCATAAAAATAAAATTATATTACATATATATATGTTTTTTGATTTATTTTTCTTAAATTCGCAGTTCCCAGGTTACTGGTATGCAGTAACTGGCTTTCGGTATTGAGTAAGCCCAATCGATAAAGCCAGCGAAAATTGTCTGTTCGACCTGTCGAGCGATAGGTAGGGATTTAGCGATTTTTAGGAATTCATCGTTAGCTAGCGGAAAAATATGAACAACCATTTACCTAAGAATTACCTGAGAATTAGGAGTTGCCCACGGAGAATTAGGGTGACGCTATATTTTTTTTTCTTTTTCCTCAATTATAGATAACTAATAAAAAGTTATTAAAATAATAGCTAAATATTTATTTCGATGCCTAGTAAAAATAAGAACCCGAAATTAACTTTGATTTATGACCGAGTAATTAGAATTCAAAATTTAAATCTGTCGAGAACGCGCGCCGAGTGCGTGGCGTCGAGACTAGGCAGGGCCGTAGCTGCTCGTTGTAGAACCCACCTCCTAGTTCAGTACCGTATATACCCGTCGAGGTGCCCCGTTCTTTTGAAATTTAAAATTTTTGAATACATAAAAGAAATAGCGCTTGCCGAGTAGGGATATAATATTTTGAATTATTGCTAGTTGTCCGTTTAAAAACAAAGGGATAATTCTCTCTCTCTCTCAAAGGTAATTAAAGCATATATTGACCTTATTACCGTTCGTAATTGAATGTTATCAATTATTACACATCAAAAATTTATTGTTGTTATTAGCAATCAACTATATAAGAAAAAAAAATTATCTTTTCCCCCGCATATGCACACATGGTTACATATTCGTGATCTTTCTTTTTTTTTATTTTTCACATAAAGGAGAGAAGGGGATAGAACTGGATTAACGTTTTTCCTTACATTAAGCATTAATTGATTATCAAGATTAATTAATAAACAACCGCTACAACTATAGTGATTATAATCACTTAATACTTTTGAATCTGATTGAATAATTGCAATCAATTACAATTACAATTGTTCGTAACGCCCGACAATTATTATTTTCGTTTTAAATTTTAAATTATTAAACCAATCCGAAAGTGTTCCTCGAGTGTTGCGACTGAGTCTAATCACTTCTTTTGTGGGATACAGTTTTTTATCCAGTTTTCAGGAAGATACACAGTTTTTTTGGGAAAAAAAAAGAAAATTACGCGAAGATTTCATAAAATAATCTTTCCAAACCTCATTGAGAGGTTTCAATTTTTAGGATTACTTTGCCTTTTTAGTGTTTTTTTTTCTCAAAAGTTTACGCCACACATCGAGTGCATTTTAGTCAGCCTAAGCGCATCAAGGGTTAAGAAGGATATTCGAAGAATTGAGTCATTAAAAAGAAGGAAAAATTTCGTACTTGGAACATCATCGAGGGATCACGCCCACGGCGTTTGTGAATAACATCCCGGGCGGAGAAGACGAAGAACAGATCATTATGGAGGAAACAGAACGGCTAATGACTACTTTAATTGCAAGCCAGCAAGTCCAAAGAGCCCTGCTGGGAATTAGAAAATTCAACGGCAAGAGCATGCCACTCAAAGATTTAATCAAGATGTGCGGAATGGAAGGGATCAATTGACTGGCCAAAATCAAGAAGAGGCTTACGTGATAGTACTCATGTAAAAACGATCAACACCTGTGAGGACTTGATCAAACATTTAAAAAACCGATTTCGCCCGGCAAAAATTATGATTACTATGTGGAGAAAATCAATAGCTTATACGTGAGGCAAGGAGAAAAGGTGGGTGATTTTTATGATCACCTCAATATTTTCTTAAGTGGAGCCCGAACTGCACTCAAAGAAGAAAATAATGCCTTAGAAGATAATATAATCATACAGATGATAAAGCCTTTAAATATGGTAGCAATACATATATTCATACGAGGTTTACCGAGCAAAATTGCTAGCATAGTAGACAGTAAAGAGCCCGAAACACTAGAAGGTGCTTATATTGCGGCGGTACGAATAGGAACTCGTATTCGTTCGAAAATTTTGCCCGAAATTAGAGGTAGGAATAGGATGCCTCCCTGATAGGAAGAAGATTGGGAACGAGTGGAATATTCATCCAATGGTAGAGACAGCAAAATTCGAATTTCAGTACGTATCGGCAAAATAACTATGGGCCGCCACATGGTCGGCCATCAATTGCTCAAAAAAAGCCCGGTGAAAATCAAGTGAATTATCGGCGTAATGGCAATAATTATGCGACTGCTCCAAATCATCAATACCAATGTAATAGTAACGACGGACGCAACGAACAACTGATATATTATCAGCAACAACCTAGTCAACACCATTATGAAGCACGACGACCTTATGAACAGCAGTATAGCTATGAAAATAAATATGACGAGCCGCATAGAAGCCCGAATGTCCAGCAGAGTGGCCCGCCGAATTCGCCACCATACAGTTATCCGAACGCATAAATGTTGAGCCAAGATCAGTCTTGGAGATCCAACGCTGCAAGGAAAAACAACGAGCCGCAAAAGAAGTTGTGGACGGATCCCAACAGAAGGAATTTTGAACAACAAGGTCAAAAGTCTGCGGAACATTTAAACTCGCAGATGGCTCGTATCCACGTCACCGAGACAAGCCCGCAGGAAGAATAACAATACACTGCATCGAGCCAATTAGAGTACCCCCAAAATATCCATCCAGAGCAGCACCATACCGTATTGTGTTCTGTTATGGATTTGGAAAAATCCAATCAGGGCTTCCCGAGCCAACAGTAATTCTACCTCGAGTTAAGGAAGCGAGGAATCCGTGGTTACGCGTGATGTTAGATTGCGGAGCGATCGGTAAGCCTAATTAAATTAAGGGGGTTATATACCCATTTTTTTTAGTCACTTTAATCACCTGTAAAAAAGAAATTTTAATCAGTAATAGATTATACTGTTAATATAATAAAAATATAACGCATTCTTAATCAAATGAACCCAAATAGAGGTCTGCAGGCCCATTTGATTCAGAGATATTGCAATCTCAAAGTTTTTCCTTTGGCGTCAAATCCTGTTTGTGCCAATTGATGGATTTTCATAAAACAGGGCTTAAAATCTTTGTTTTTATATCATTTAGGGCCAACGCTATTTGCTAGTGCAATTTTTTTGATTCAGTATTTTTAAATTAAGAAAAACTGGCCAAAATTGACAATTTTTTATTAAAATTTTGGGATTCTTTTAGTTTTTCTTAATTTTAAAATACTAAATAAAAAAAAACACACTAGCAAATAGCGTTGGCCCTAAATCAAATAAAAAACCAAGATACTAAGCCCTGTATTATGAAAATCCATCAATTGGTTCAAACAGGATTTGATGCCAAACTTCTAAAAACTAAAGTTTTCAGAAAACAACAATAAAAGAGATTGTTATTTTCTTCTGAAAATATCACGTTCTACAAAGCACTTATTTTTTAAACTATAATTACCACTTTTATTGAGTAGTTAAAGTTGATTAAAGATGTTCTTCTCGTACTCCAATGTTATATAGAAAAGCTAACTATTTCATATTAGGCAATTGACGTACTTCTTTGTTGAACACTTCAGATTAGCATTATTCGAATAATATCTGGATCATTACTAAATCCCAGAACTTTATAATTTCTTCTTCAATAAATAAAAGCTTGTAGTCCATGCGCATGAAGTTCAAAGCAGTATGCCTGTAATATGAAATAATGCCTCCGTACTGCTGAAAGTGCACATCCATAACTACACTTATAAACTAT
>JAWWEM010050414.1:0-11569 GCA_035582935.1 Ormyrus thymus
CTAGTCAAAACTAAACCAGAAATCGCATTTCTGGCTATTCATTAGTCAAAAACTACGTAAGATTTCTACCAGGGAAGAATTAGAAACTTATAAATTTAATTAATGTTCTTATATGGAAAAATACAGTCATTAGTGATTCCAAGTCGTATCAATAAAATCGATTATAAATTTTTCAGTTAAACGTGAACTTTGAATGTTCGCATGAAATTCGCCCCGGCAAAAAGTCGAGTAGCTCTGGAGAAGTTTCTGCGATACGATAGAAAAAGACGTTAATCTGAGTGATCTGTGCGATCTCGAAGCTTCACACCGGTAGGATTTCCGGAAAGCCGCTCGGCTATTGGCTACTCAACCTTTTCGAATGGTTCTGGAGCATCGATTACTCAGAGTACCAGTGATTTTTATTTTCTTTTTTTATTTTCACATTTGATTCAAGGGAAAATGTTATAAAGCTGATGAATTTTTTAAAATTAATAATGTTTCAAATTATTTATGTTTTATACAATAATTACTATTTTTTAATAAGTGAAATAACAGGCCTTAATGTTTAAGAATAAATTCAATATTTATTGCTTGTCGTCGTTTCGTAATTTAATAAACATCTTAACAAGAAACTAAAATCATAATAAATTAATTAAAATTTATTTTTTTCAATAAAACGAGTATTTGCACGTCAAATTGTCTTTTAATACAGTGGATATTATTGTAAGTTACATTTTTTTTATTTATCATACTTAATTTATTACAATTTTAGACAAGGTGTGGTTTGTACACATAAGAATCCTGCACATATTACTTGTACACACTTTAGCATTGGTGAAAAATATATATAGATATATCGAGCTATGCTAAATCGTGCACAATTAATATGTGCATGATTCTCATGTGTACAAATTATACCTTGCCCAATTTTAACTTGTAGTATTGTATAGTGCCCAATAACTATTAAAATATTATTATTGGATGAGACTATTGTTTCACCTTCGAAATTCATTAAAATTTACGCTGTCATCCGTACTGTCATCTGTAAAATCAATTCTATAAAAGTAGAATATTAAATTAAGTTGGCAATCCGAATTGTAAATGAACAGATATTTGATTGCGACGAAATAAATGTATTCTTAATTGAATAATCAAGCAGAACTATTGTAAAGTCCCAAAATGGAATCGTGAAGAATGACCAGAAGCGGGCAGCGGCTAAGCTTTTACAACCGATCGATTAACTTGGACGAGAACTCCGTTACCCGCTTGTGACAGACATATAGCAAAAGTCTCTCGGGACGCTTCAAAGGACGACGGTCCAGAAGGCACTGAGATGCTCATATCCCACTAACGGTTTGCGCAGAACCACGTCGGCCGCAAAAAAGGCGAGGCGCCGCGTCGGCGAAAATAATTAATGTTCGCGCGAATTCTATTTATCGTGCCCCCCTCCCCCCTCCCCGCTGTTCTCGAGGGAAATAGAAGCTCGCTGCTCGGAAACGATTAGAGGGAGAAGGCGAGGGGCCGAATGCTCGATAATACAGCGGGAGAATATGAAAGGTTGTATCTTTCTTTATCTTCCTCTTTCTTGCTTTCCATCTGTTTATTATGGAGCGTCAAGACGCTATAAAACCACTTACCTCCCTCGTATCTGGTTCGGCTGGAGTTTCCGTTTTCATTTCTTTTCCTGCCTCCGATCCACTGCTCTCTCTCTTTCGCTGCGAGTTTATTTCTTCTGCTGGTCGTATCGCCGAGTGATATATACACGTCAATCTCGTTTGCGCATTCCCGACGTCAGCCTCCCCCTTGCTTGTCATCGCTGCGAGCTTCACGCAAGCACGCGCGCGCGCGCGCTCACACACACCCGTAATTTTCTAACTTCTCAATGATCCTTTAAGAACGCACTTGCCGAGGGAAGTGCACGCTGCGTTACATAACAAGTGCTCTTGCGAAAGAATGCGCAAGCACGTGTGTGCGTGTATCCGTTTCTTGCATGTCTCTGGAGGACACGAGGATGGATCCAGTGCGGGACATTCCTTACATTCTGAGCACGAGCCGAGACTCGAAATACTTCTCTGTATTTTCCCGCTGCGTACGCATTTGCGCGCGGCCGGGATAATGAGGGTGCAATCATAGATGTACAGGCCTGCGAGCCGGCTCGCGAATGAACGTGGATGCCGCTGTTTGCACGGATTTTTATATGTTTTAAATAAGCTGATCCGCGGGATGATTTGCGCTTGAACTGAGTTCTCCGACAGGTGCCTAGTGCAGTTAATCTTGATTTATTTTTATTTAATCGACAGTTTTATTTTTAATTAATCGACAAGATTCTTGTTGAAATGAAAAATAAAATCAAATGCTTCACGTGTAGCGCGGAACGTAAAAATATACTCTCGCTACGAGAACCAATTAAAATTAGGTAATTTATTTCGAGCTCAACTGATCTATCTGTTTTTTTTTTCTAGGAAATCAAGCTGGCGCAAAACTCTAAATGTTTCACCTCGGCCCTTATCGAATTCGATTCCCTCGAAGAATCGAACATTTCATTAGACGCGAGACGCCCGGGACGTACGCTCACAAAATTATAGCCGTCAGCTTAAACGTGCGTTCGCTTCGAGAGAGCGATAAATCCGTTCTCGCGCAGGGGCGAGGGGAGGGGGTTGAAGGCGTGTTTGTCGGTGCATTCGGATGAATGATTCGTACATAGCTCGGGCACAAATACACAACGCGGTAGTGGCGACAAAGGGGAGAAAAGGGGCGGGAGAGAGAGAGAGAGAGAGAGAGAGCGCGTGACACGCGGAAGAGCGAGACAAAACTCGGAGCTACGCTTTCGCGGCCGCGCGCACGCACATTTACTCTCCCCTCGGATTCCGGAGACTCGTAATTTTTAATGACATGCCTCGCTTAAGCGGTCCCAACAAAACGACAAGCCGCTCGCGCACAATACAACGGCGAGACTAAAATCGTACCCAAGCACATACACACCCCCCGCGCTTAAAAGATATATACGTACACACCTACCTTATAACGCGATACGTGCGTCGGAGAGTGTTTCTATCATAACCCGCGAGACAGAATCTCTCTCTTTCTTCTCTCTCTCTCGCGCGGCTCTCCCTTTCAAAGCGAGAGAGAGAGAGAGAGAGGGAGAGAGGAAGCGGCGACGCGACTCGTGGGATTTCCCTCTCTCTCTCCTCCGTGCCGCGCCCCATCGTCTAACGACCCCGCATTATGCGCTACGGAAAACTCGCTTTAATTAAAGATTATAACGCGTGAAATGAATTTAAGCGAAACTACAATTACCCGCGAGCGCCGTCCCGTGGATATACTTGGCTGCATATACGTATATACGTACCCCCGGCGACCACAGCGCGATCGTTGAGCCGAGGAGCCGAGGCTGAAAGCCAGAGCAGGGCCGACTGCGCAGGAACGAGGATAAAGATTAAGTAATATAAGAAAAATATATAGGACAGCTCGGGAGCCGTTTTGAGGGAGCTGGAAGAGAGGCAGGTAATCGAGGGACGTTTCGGTGATTAATTATCGGTTCGTGCGCCAAACCTGCAGGAGCCCTCTCCGCCTGGCGTCTCGAGAGCGGATTCGACGCGCGTTAATGTTTCGGAATGGAATAATGGAATTAGCGCGGCTCGGGGGCGGGGGGAGACGATCATTTATTTTATAGCGATCGTTAATGCAACCCTTTTCTGTTTATTTCGCCGGGATTATGAGAATAGATCAGCGCTCGGTCGTGAGAGTGATTTAAGAGCGGTACTTTTTGCGAGAGCGATACTTGATAATTTGTAGCCATTATGTGCTTGAAAAAGCTTGTAAGTTAAAAATGGGGGTTGTATTTAAAAATTCGCGAAGCGCCGCGTCATTTCATTGCAATTTATCATCGAAACGGGACGAGAGTGGGTCATAAAACTTTATATTCTTTTTTAATCGATTAACACTAAAATTTAATCAGTTTAAATTTGTACGATTCGCTGCCGCGCTTTTTTTTTATTAATTCGCGTTTGATTTATATTCGAAAATGTACTGAATTATTTATCAAACGCTCTGCCCCGGTTAGGAAAATTTATTTCAAATTTCCATCGGTAATTTAATTTAGCGATATTCTTTCGGCGCGAACAATGTATAACCTCGTTATACGTCGAAATAGTTTATGGACATCGTCCTCTGATCTAAACTGGTCCAGCAATTTCCTAACCTCAGTAGTAACTCATCTGGAAGTCCGGATCTCTTGTGATAGCAGGCAACGAACCGTAAACCTATTGAAAAAAACCAAGATGAAGTGCTATCGAAGCTTTAACGAAACGATAACGTTCTCTTTCTTCTTCGAGAACATCTTGTTCGCAGTCTGACTATTGCAATTAATAATTCCTATTGTTTCGTAAATAAAACTTTTGCTCTGCTCTCGTAATAATTATTGTGACTTGGCACATAATTTTGTGCGCGGATGAAGTGGAGGCTTTATTGTTATTGAATTTATTCGGGGAAAGGAAACATCTATAAAAGTGGCTTTAGAATAATTTTCTACGAGAATGATACGAATGTAATATTTTACATGGTTTATGCATATTCAGATGAAAATCATAAATAACTTTGCGAACGCTTTCGACTCGCGAAAAATAATTTAAATAGCTTTTGAATTATTTCGAAGTAAATACTATTTATTTCGATGAAATAAAGCGCCAGAGATTAAAAGATTATGTTTATATAACTTTCATTTCACTTGAGCGAGAGAATTTAATAAGAGTTATAAATTTCCTGAATGAAATGTATTAAATTCCTGATGCCATAAACTGCGAAGTTAAATGCTTCACGCACAATGCACTACGGCATACAAATAATTAAGCCATCAAAAATGTTATTCTTACACTTTACTCGACTAAACAAAATCGAAATTCGCTCGCATAATGACATGCAGAAAGCAGCATTATAACCATAACCCTAACACGAAGGGCGCCTCAGCCAGCTCGACTCCAACGGAGAAAAGCACGCGGCAAGCACGCGGGGAGAGAGGAGAGAGGGGCTGCAGAAGCGCGAGAGAGATAGCGAGAGAGAGAGCCGGTTAGGAGTTAAGGGTGGCGAACGTCCGGACGTCCAGGATGCGCGCCAATTTCCTACACCATTCTCGCGCGAAACGGAGGCAGCCACACAGTGGGCGGTCGACCCTCTTTCCACTCGGCGCTCCGGTCGCCCTGTCGTCGAGTTTTCGGTCCGCTGCCATCTCGTTCGGCTCGCTGGAACTTCGCGTCGAGGCAGAGAAAAGCTCGTCAGAGCTCGTCGAGCCAGTTTTCCCAGAGGCGCCGGCTTAGCGGACTCCAAGGAGGGAGGAGCTCTCGCGCCGGGAAGTGACGCGGCGTCGCCGTTCTTTCCGCGCGGCGCGTCGCGAGTTTTTGGCGAATCTCCATGCAGCCGAGTTTCGGTGACTTACGCGGCCGCGCCTCCCCGCCTGATCGATATGCGCCGCGAAGCCGCCTCGTTCGCGAATTTTGGAATGCTCCTGACGAAAACAGGTGGTTGCCAGTGCTCTGATGCGATAGCTTAATGTGCCAAATCCTAGCTTTTGTTCTACTTTAAACGCGCGCGGCGTTGTCGCTTGACATGTTAGTGCAGTGTTCGAGGACACGCTGTTTGATGCTGCTGCGAACTGTCGAAATCGTGATTACATTTCAATAATATTTGTATTATTTTCCATGAATTTAGCTATTTAATCGGCCTAAAATATAATGCAGGAATTAAAGTGCTTTAACTAAATCCTATAATAACATAAATAATTATCACTCCATAAATGCGTTAAATTTATTTGAAATTTCTGCACCACTTCATTAATCCTTTACGCATCTCTTCAGAAAATGAATTCCGAACGATTTCATCGATATTTATATTATTAAAAATTAAGTTTAAAAAAATATTATGAGGGTTCATTAAATTAAAAAATAAGAATGTTAATTTAATACCTTTATTATAGATTATTTGAATAGAAGTAGCTTGCCTTGCAAGTAAAACTGCTCTGAAAAATTGTTCCAACTTTCATTTTAATATATTTAATTCATGCACCACAGAGCCATATTTCAAGCAACACTCCCGAGTCCTTCACCAGCAAAAAAGTCTTTTCCCAGAAATTGAGTAATTCCTCGCATCATTCATTTCTTTGCGCGAAATCGCGGAGAAAAAAAAGCGTAATTGATAAACACGCCCCGCGCATCCGAACTAATTTCTCTGAAAGGATCCGTCGATAAAACAGGAGAAAAAAGGGAATTTTATTAAGTCGTCACAGGTCCGTCGATACCAGTAAAATGAAGAGACACTCTCGGTCGCGCCGAGCTTTGTCTGGGGGGGTTATCTCCGTCCACTCCCCGAGAAACGGTCAGCGGCGTAATAAAGCGAGACTAACGTCGTCGGAAGGAGGGAGAGTAGTAGGCTGACAAGGGGCCGTTAGCGAGCTAGAATTCGCTCTCGGCTTTTCTCTCTCTCTCTCTCTCTCTCTCTCTCTCTCTCCCTCTCTCTCTCTTTCTCCTGGTTTTCACAAGCAGTGCTCGCCTCGGCTCGAATTCTTCGGCCGACTTACCCGGCTGCTAGTCCTGCTTAGAAATCACCGAGGCGGAATAAGTCCTGCAGCTATCGTTTATTCTTGTTTGGCCTTCCCTCTGAAACCGCAATGACAAACAAATTTCGAAGCGCGGCTCTTGATATTTGTCTTGGCTCCGTCCTCGGCAAAAACAAAACCAAGGAAATTTAACGGTAAAGTTTATTTGTAAAAGGCCTCGCTCTTTTCCTTTTTCATCGGCGAGTGGCAATCGATGCGTTCCCCGGTCATATGTACGCAGGAAACGATGGCCCTTGACACTCCTTTTCTTCCTCCCGGCCTTCTTCCTCTCCCGTAAGGAGCTTTTATTATCGTCTCTCTCGCGTTAGTGGAGCCCGGCGAGCGTGCGTGTGCGCGCGCTCGGTGTTTGTCTTTGGGGAGGTCGTGCCGCGCGCCGCCTGCAGGCGAAGCTAACGCCTGGTACGGCTGAGTATACGAGAAGACGCTGTCGCGCGTTCACCAGCTGTAAATATGTCCCCTGTTTGGTCGGAGGGAGTTCGCCTTATGTACTCGGCTCCGTGCGCGTAAAAGAAACGGGCTGGATCCTTTCTCTGCCTCTGCTCCTTTCCCCCCCTCCCTCTCTGTCTCCTGCTGGCTGGAAAAAAGTTATGCGATGAGAAGTGAGCGCAAAATGGGCGAGCAAGAGAAAGAGGAGGAGGAGGAGGAGCAGAGGGGAAGGCGCTGGACCGAACACATAAAGTTTTCCTCTCCGGCTGTTTCGACGATCCTCGTGCCGCTGCCCCCTCTGCACTGTCGCCGAGCACTCGCTTGCTCCGGGGGAGTTTTTCGCGCACGATTGTCGCGAACTTGCACTTGAGCGAGAGAAAGACTTCGAATAAACTTACGGAGTTTGCCGGGAAAATTTACCGCTCGATCGTCGTCGCCTAAGCAAAAATGGGCACACGCGGATGTTCATTTAAAGTGTTTCTTTTTTTAAGAGGACAAAAAAGCACTCGGGGTAGAATATGTTACGTGCAACATTTTTAGGTTCCATTAAAGCTTGCACCAAACGTGTGAGCAGTCTGTGTGCATAACCATTATTTTTGGTAAAGTTTAAAATAATTTACAAGAAGTTGTGATATAAATAATATTGGAAACTGTCACTTTTCATTTTTATGCTATTGTTAGTATGTAAATATGTACTTATAAATATAATTTTTTTTTGTTTCAGGTAAGTCACATATTTAGACTTTTGTCTAATTGAAGTCTTTATCACGTAAGTTGCAGAACAAGAATATATTATGCATAAAAGTTTGGTCCATATAAATGTAAATGGCAGATGTAACAAATTGCTACTTTAGTACGTACAAATTGAATTTCACGTCTAATTATACAGCGAAAGCTAAAAAATAAGTTGCTTACGAGTTGCTTACGTATTGATAAATTGATCAACTCGATTCGCTTTTCCTTCGCATCTAGTCGCATCAGTTCTGCATTACTAGCTATTTTCCTTCAGCCCAGAACTCAATTAGCAGCGGAGTTTCGAGCGTCCATAGCATCCCGGTCGACTGTGAATCGAGTAAGCTCTCGTTCGGGCCCAGAGACGAATTCGGAGGATAAACTTTCCTGGCTCGGGAGTCCCTTCCACGTGACATAAACGCAAAAGCTACATATACCAGCAGTGCGACGATTGGCTTTCGAGTTTTCGCAAATAGTTCGTATGTCGGTGTGAAATGGGTACCTTTTCGAAGCGTTTCGGCGTGTTTGCAAATTCGCGGACTAGTTTATAGGCAGATTCAAGGATCTACGTGCAGGAATATGTATCTGCGCTGCGTTGCAGTAACATTGAGTGTACCTCATGTCGATATACGTCGAAGCACAACTTTCACAAGCTAATTTATAAATCTATGACTCCGCGTTAAGTATTGTTTGTGTACCAAATAATGAAATATAGCATAACTAGAAAACACATCTTATTTTCAATGAATTTTTAATTCCAGAATGCTTTATTGTAAACGTAGGACAAAATGTAATAACTGATAAACATTTTAATAAAATAAAACTTCCAAAGGAAATATTTAGTTCAAGTTTAATATTAATATAAAATTCGTTTTGTATATAAAAACTAAAAATTTTAAAATACATCATAATTTACAGGTATTACCTTTATTTTCATACAAGAGAATCGATTGAACATGCTACAGCCGCTTCTCTGATCACGTGTTCGAGATTAATCAAAGGGACTGGTTATTAATATTTATGATATCTTCGTGAAAAAAATATATTCCGATTCTTTCAAATCTGTTCTACTTTTACAAAAAAAAAAAAAAAAACAGATACTCGTAATTTTCTTTGTTAAAAATATCTTCCTTTGAAAAAGGATGTTTTTATATTTAATAAGCACAATCAGGGAATAAACGTACGGTACGCCAATTCAGCTCTGTTCGTATTTTTGCATCTCTTTCAAAAGACAACTTTTATCGATTTTTTTTCCCCGCTGTCGGCTTACCTTGCTGTTTCAAATTCTCTGTAATCTAATCTTGCAAAAACACCTTCTAGTTATGCAAAAAGAATACCCAGATTTTTTGTCAATGCCTTCGTTTGATGTCATTAAAAAGAAGCAATTGATATATTCATACAGTAAAACGAATTTTTTCGACATTTATAAAGTAATCGACGAAAGAAAGACAAAATTCTGTTATGAGTTATTTGTGTCTTCAGAATCACCAGTTGAATATTTAAATAACCAGAAAAATAATATGTTTCTCAAAAGTCGTATAAAGAATTCAATAAATTGATTATGCAAAATAATGAAATTAAACTTCCTGTCATTCAATTTCACTCAACGTTGGTTTTCCACGAAACATGTCCCGGGGAATACAGCACTCCGAAATTAAAAAATTAATTTCTTTAATATTTCAAAACAATTATTCAGTGTACGAAGACATTGCTACCGCTCAACTTCCGGAAATCGAAATTGTTATTTCAGTGTTGATATTATTTCTTTGAAAATGAAAAGCATCGAGCAACGCATTCACGAACGATCTAAATAATTCCAGCACAATAATTGTCGATAATTGCAGCGCTGAATAATAAATTCGATCGGGTCTTTGCATGCAGACCCAAGCCGATATCAGCGACTAATTCAAAGTTCTAAAAAAGTTCAATAAAAAAAAAGCGCGTATCGACGATAGTTGAGCGAACGCTCGCGAGCATAATTACGGCTCAGTAGCCTGCGGGCAATGCGGTATGGTCGGCTCTCTCGCACACTCCGTAAAACGACTTTGTCTCGACGCAGATACTAAAAGAGAAGAAAGAAAAGAAGGAGCACTCACCGTTCCGTGCAGATAGGCAGAATGGAGGAGAAATTACGAGGGGCGTTCGGGAAGGAGAAAGAAAAGCGTTTCATGTGTGTATAGGTGTGTACCGTGGTGGAGGGAGAGAGGGTTATACGCGTTCTGCTTCGTAATTTCCATAGAAAGTACGTGAAAACTCCTCTTAGTACGCAATAAACTAACCATCGGCTGGCCGACGAGTGTTAACATATCACTTAAGCCCTTGTGTCCTTTTCAGCGAGCCCCGCCGCCGATGTGTATACCATCACCCACATGAACATGCGTGTACACCCGCGTACACCGGGCATGAATAAATGGAAAGGTGCTCGAGAGCTACTGTCTGAATTATTGAGGACGTTTCCGGTTTATGACGGAGTAGCATAATGCTCGGTTTACACACCGCCATTTCTACATTTATATAGAATTCCTGGGGTCGTTAGCTTGTGTGCGCGCGTTCAACCGCCTTCCTATCAAATGCTCGCGCGATTCGTCCACACCGGCCAGTCCGCTCCGATCGATCGATCATGAAATTATGGATTAATAATCAGCCGATGTAGGCTGATGGCTTGTATAAAGTTTTTATTGAATTGTGTACGCCCGCAAAAATGTTTGTTATTTTGTAGAAATATGTACGTGCACGAAGATGTGCAGCAGCCTCAGCTAGTCGTTCTTTTGACATAATTTCAAAACTTTGCGGTTCTGACAATAATGAAATATTTAACAGGCGTTGAAAGTTTATTATTGTATTATTAAACAAGCTTTTGAAGTCAGCGATAGTTAATTGAATTATCTTTCATTTTTATTAACTACGTTATTATAAATTATTGATGTAATGAACAATATGATTATCCAAATAATTAATATAGCTCAAATTCCACTCAAAAGACAATGTAAGCTTCATTTACGAAATGAAATTCATCATTTATTCAATTTGTGAATGATATTACAATTCTTAAAACTGGCTTTAATACTATATATAGCTGCAAATTTTTTGTGCTCAGCAGCGCTACTCAATCTTCTTCAAGACCCGAACTCAGGAAAAAGAATCCCAGACGCTTTAGATTAAATTTTATATAATACGTGCAGACAGTCGGACATGATTTTTTGATCCAACACATGGTTTCGGACTTTCATCCTCGAGATTTCTAATTTAATTTGCATAGTACCCTGCCAATTAACAATAGAAGACTAAACATAGTAAAAGCAATATCATAAACAGTTTTTGATTCAGCTAAATTATTTGATACTAATAAGCTCACAAATTGATTGAATTGAATTTAAATTTAAAAAAAATTGAATACAACTGGTACAATACAGTATTTTGATAATCTTCATTATAACATATTTATTATTATATGTTTAGGTACGATTAATTGAAGAGTGCAACTTATGCCAACGTTTCAATAAATTTTTTTTGCTAACATTTGATCATACAATTTTGCCAATTAATTATAAAATGAATTAGAATGAATATCTAAAAAATTTTAGTAAAACGGTAGCTCTTTTAAGCATTTAAATTTTTCGTATTCAAATTAATCTATCAAATCTTTATCGGATCTACTAATTGAATATTTCGCTGTAACGAAAAGCACTTATGTTAATCAAGATTTGATAAAACCAATTTTCAACTAAATTAAATTAAAGATTAGCCCACCCTGGTAGAAATCTTACGTAGTTTTTGACTAATGAATAGCCAGAAATGCGATTTCTGGTTTAGTTTTGGCTAGTC
>JAWWEM010050415.1:0-11569 GCA_035582935.1 Ormyrus thymus
GTTTAAAGGGTTTTAATGTGTGTATTTGCACCCGGAATAACCCCATTTTATAAGTTTTTATAAGTTCTTTGTACTAGAGTTGACAAGGCAATGTTTTGCCAATTAATACTTTGACAAGATGCGAATGCAACTACTAAATTTTCTAAAAAAGGTCAGTACTAATAAGAAAATAGGAATCTCTGGTTTAAAGATTTTAATAAATATTTGGATATTTTAACTGTTTACTATAACCTTGAGAAAGGTGTTAATAACAGCACCGAAACGTCGGCGACAATAAATAAGTAATAATTAGTCGTTCGAATTAATCATTTAATGCTATCTTCGTAATTTAAAATTGAAAACGAACGTTCCAGTCTATAGTTTTATAATAATTATTTTTGGCTATTAAAAAAATGATATTTTCAAATTCATAATTCTTACCCGATGTTAGTTCGTTTATCTTTATTAGCGGATGATGCTAATAAAAGTAAAATTTTGGATTCGGTTACGACAGCCGGTTAGTTTGAACACTGTAGTACTATAAAATATACTGGAAAGGAATCAATAAGTTCGTACGAATTTTGCTAAGCGGCGCCACAACCTCCTTTCGACGATTTTTTAAAATGAGGATTGTTGTCGTTGTTATTGTTGCCACTAAATAATTAAGTAAAAATTTATAAATTTTTTTTAGTTTATTATTAATGCAATAAAGAAATAATCAACTATTATTCCTTTTTGACAAAGAATGCTGTTAGATGGGGTAAACTTAAGAGCTTTTTAATGATAAATTTAGAGTTTGGTTTCAACATTTTTAAAACACTTGAGAAAAAAGTTCTTACGGGTTTTTCAATGTTTTATGACAAAGATTTTTTGCCTTCGGTAGTTGAAGAGTTAAAAATTGGTTAGATAAGCAATAAACGTTTAAAAAAAAGCAAAATTTTCAGATACAAAAAATAAAAATAAAATAAATTAAGTATATTATTTCTAAGAAAACAGAGAACTTTTATCATGTCATAAATTTTAAAGTTTCTTGTTTTTGAAAAAAGTATTTTTAAAAATAATGTTTGTTTATAAACGTAGAAAAACATTCTTCATTTTTCACGCAGAAAAAGTTTGCACGTTAGAAAACATTCTGAAATGGAAATTGTTACGCGCAGAGATTTCACCTCGGAAGCTCACGCTCACGCGTCTCCGCGAGCCCGAGTCGCCCGCGTGCGACTCTTTTGGTTAATTACTGTGCGCGCCACGGGATTGCGTGTGCGGCAGGGCCGAAAGTAAGCGATAAAGGAGCGGCGCGATCGACGACGGGCAGGTCGATATGCGCATCAGCTCGGGACTCCGATTGAGCTATATACGCGAGTGAGGGATACGCGAGGAATCAAGCGGGAAAAGGCGACTCCGTGTGGAACGAAGAGTGAGTGCGGTCACGCTGTGGAACCTGCTACCCTTGGCGCGTGAAGAAAAAGTGAAGGTGAGAGAGCGAGCAGGACGAGAGAGACGACCTTGGACTCGACCATCTTCGGCGTCCGACGAGCGACAGGCCACCAGGACCTGGGCAGCGAGTGCGTTGGTCTACACGACGATCCATCGGCAACGTAAGTAGTCGTTGCATTTCTGTGGCTCACGTGTGCGTGCGTGGGCCAAAGTGTAAGCGAGCGACCGGGCAGCGGCCCGATCGCACTCCGCGGTTTTCTCTCTCTCTGATGAGCCAGTATGGCGGCTGGCGCGTTATATCGCCAGGTACACCTGCGAGTGCACCCCGATCTGCAACCTCCGGAGTACAGAGACTCGGGTCTCCACGGGAGTGACCGCGTACGTCGTCGCGGTCAGCTTGCGGCGTGCGAGTGGGACGCGAGCACGTTCGCCTCGCGTTCCTGGAATCCATTTGTTTCCCTTCGAGTGAGCGCGGCCGGCGCGCTCACGTTAACGCTCTCGCGCCTTTATTTTTTTGTATTATTTTCGCGTCGCTAGAGACAATAAACCCTCATAGTTTTTATCTAACTCTCGGCTACTCATTTCGCGCTTGCTACTGAACCCTTGCTGAATACCGCCACTCTCCTCGGGAGTACGATCGCGACGATCGTATACTCAAGCTGAGCGGTCGAGTCCGGCCACAAGCGGTCGGAGCGGCGCGTAGCAGCGAGTGCTACGCGCACGCACAACAGCAGTCTCGACAAAAGCGAGAGACTTGGATCTCTACTTGTAACGGGCCGCGGCGACTCGTGGTGAGTCGTCGTCGGGATGCTCTCGGAGCATCCCCGAAGGTAGGTGCCGTCGAGCGCTTAGTGCGCAAAGATATATTCGGGTGGAATATTTCAGCGTAAACCGCTCCCGTTATAAAATATAAAAATAAAATAATACAAAAATAAATAATTAAATAAATGTATAATAGTTTGAAATTATGTTGATAAAATTGATTGCTTTTTATGAATCTCGGATAATATAGTTTTTTACCATTGAGGCATATAAAAAGGCAATACACTGAGAAAAAAATTTCTTTAAATCAAAGACAGCTTCATTGCGGGCAATCTATTAAATATTTTTTTCTCAGTTTAGATTTTTGCGAAAATGTCACTGCCAATAGCTTTCCCCGTTCAATCCTCCAGACATCCGCGACTTAGTTTTTTTGTCAGTCGGTTCGATCCCACAACTCTGTTTTATTATGCGCAGAATACGAGACAACACTCGTGATTGGGGGGACGCGACTCTGCTGGCCAGCAGCCTTACACACACACACACACAAGGTGCGTGCACTCCCTCGGACGTTTCGAATGTCGATGCAAACTCCTCTCTTCTACTTTCGATGCGCCACTGCTGCTGCACCATTCCTCGCCTCGCTCTCTATTTCCCTGTCCCTTCACCCCTGTGCCGCTATATTTTTCCAATGGCCCGAGGTTATTGTATTTAAATCCCCGAGTTTTGCATGCGCTTTCATTCAGCCGCGTATTTTGTCATCCGTCCCTTAGAGATATGTGAGAGAACGCGCGGACGTGCGCAGCGCCGAGCTCGGCTTACAAATTGAGCAAGAAAACGCGAGTACAGAGCGCAGAGAATCGCTGGGACGAATCAGGGAGGTTAAACCCGCGGGCTGTATTACCTTCGCGAGAGGAAACGTTATTAAATATTCAACTTTCTAGGTATTTCCTATTATTAGATGACTTGACGCTTCATTCTTGAAAATCTCGATGGGACTTTAATTTATTAAGATTTAACTGATTTTTCGATTCTTCTTTTGGTTGCAATTTAAAAATGCCATTTTAGACGTGCAGTAGTTTAATCGACGGTGGCGTCTCGGTATTATGATTAACTAAAGAGGCTTACGGAGTCCAGGTGCAGGGACTGCAGGATGGCGCAATTCATACAAGTTTTTAATGTCTACGGTCTACTGATGGATTAAATTAAATTAGTATTTCTGAACAACGAATAGTGAAAAATAATTAATTGATTCATATTGATCAGTATAAATTATATACGTGTAATAAATCAATTAATTCTTTGAGAGTGAAGTTCTCAAATAATCGTTTTTAAAACAAATATTTGTACAGAGAGACACCTTTTTATAAAACACATTTTTTTGATGTGGAAACGTGCCGAATTCGAGGTTTAATAAATTATATATATAAAATAATTTTAATTTATTCGCTTTAACAAAAAATATATTTGTAATCAAAAGATATAATTTAGAAAGGAGTCATATTTTAATTTACTAACTATAAGTTGAGTAAATTAAAATTAAGTTTAATTTCATTTATGTTAGGGCGCAGGAGGTACAGGCATAATACGGGATCAAGTGAGCGTTACACGAATTTTTCGCACCTGCGCATTTCGATCATTAGATTATCCTAAATGCACACGAAACAAATAAAACGCGTCACATAAAATGATTCGTAACGCACGCCCAAAAATAAACAGGAAATCCCGGGTCCACAATTTACATACCGTAGAGCAGAAGTGGCAGCCAGATAGTAGAATCGGAAGCGGCGGAATTCAAAGTATCGCTGGTCGAATGAGGGGGGGGAGAGGTCAAGAGAGAGAGAGAGAGAGAACTGTCCGTAAGAGATGGAGTCCTGAGAATTTGCGCAGCTGTTGGCGGCATGTTTCCTTCCGTTTTGCCGAAATGCCGATCCTGGCAATTACACACGTGTCAAAGCTTCGCCGGTGGCAGCGCTTTGATCGGTCGTTCCTGTCTCTCTCTCTCTCTCTCTCACTCTCTTTCTCCCTTCGATGAAAATGCCTTTCTTCGTAAAGGCCATATAGCGGATTGACAGTCGAGTTGATTGAATATGGTCTGCGCGGCAGATTTACATGCTCGCTTGGTCCGTTCAATTTCGAGAACTGACGCATTGTTGGCGGCCGCCAGTGCCTCGGGTCGTCTGCTTTTAAATTTCTAATTAACTGGTGAAACGAGTTGTGTATACTTGCACTTTTACTCGAGTTATTTTGCCTTCAAATACGAGCGGCGGAAGAGAAACTGATATATATTATTTTTCTAGACGAATTTTGATAGTTTTTTTAATACAATATTAATTGGGTAGTTTTTAATAAAATGTAAAAGATTCTATAGATAAGTTGTATTATTTTTCTCTGTTTATTTGTAATGCAAAAGTAAAAGAATTTTATCATTTTGCTTCGTTAGATTACTCACACAATATTATTAATTTATTAAATATAAACTCTATTACTATTAATAATACATTAGTGCACAATTTGAATAAAATAATTGACAAAATTATCCAGTTATATTAATTTTCCCGTTATTCAAATTATCAGGAATACGAATCGAAATATTTGAAATTCAAAAATAAAAAGAACGAGAACAAACTGGTGGTAAAAACGCTTTCTTATCGTCGACTAGAGAAATTGCCAATAAGCGCAAATCCAGATCCATTCTTTGCAAACACCCGTTCCGAACAAGGCTCACTCGAACATAATTGTTAATCGACTCGAGCAAGCAAACCACCTTCCCGAAAGTGCGCGTACTAAGTAGTACACACGTTCCTGTTCACACACATCGCGCCTTTTGTGCTATTTTCCGCGAGAGTTCCTTTATTAGTTTTTTCTTTTTCGAAAAATTTCGCACCGATAAAGTATCATTTCCAAAAAGACCATACTGAGAAAAAAATATAGATAGTTCAACAGGATTTACGCTGTTGATTATATACTGTTTTGATTGATTTTAGCTATTTCCGGGTATTAAAGGATACTATTCAGGCACATCTAAGTAAATTCTGAATTTAGCTTGGCAAATCAGGGCCTCGTGTAATACACCGCAACCCCCCTTATGAAAATTCTTATAAGGCCCTTACGTATACTTAGGGCAGCCCCAAGATTTTTCTGATCGGATAGTTTCTTTACCTAAATTTCTTAACTAATTTCTGATCGGGTTGCGATGCGACATATAATTATAGTTGTAATACAGATGAGCGTACGTGAGCGTAGTTTAATTTAATAAAATAAGGCTAATTACAAGATTGCTTATGGTAAGTATTTATAAAAAATTAATAATATAATATACAACGAAAAATAAAATAAACAAGTTTCAGTATCCTCTAAATAAAGTCCTTCAAGAAAAAAAAAATTTATTTTGAAAATAAAAACCTGTTAGACTAAATGCCTTTTTCTATTAACCGAACGAAATTACTCTGTTAATTTGACAGATTTACCTAGTTTGTCATTTCAGTTTGAATTCGTTGGTTCGATTATATTTTTTTCTCAGTGCAGTCGTACAGTTAACATACAGTGACAGAATGTAGGTTAAGTTAACGAGCCTCACCAAAAGAAAGGTCTCCAGTTTTTTTCACACTGGATTTAACTAGTGGGAAAATGCATTCTGCGTCGTCGAGATAAAAACTTTTCTTCCTTTAACGGCTGCACGTTTGTATTATTTCCTACTCACGCCCCCGAGTTTTATGCTTCCGAGAAAGGCAATTGGAGAAAGTCTTACGTGTCGCCGGCCTGTTTCCCGCGAAACCCCGGTCCTCCTTTTCGCGGAAAAAATTGCCCGCCTCTCGCAGGCAAGGATTTGCCGCGGGAAATTAGGTGTTTACGGGCGCTTTTGAAAGAAGGGCTATAACCGATGGCTTCGTTCCGCGTCCTTTCGAATCGCGAGTGGGCAGTAAAGGTTGGTGCGCCTTTTACGCGTGTGCAAAAGCAGCTCGTAAACATTTACGAAGGCAAATATTTGGAGGAATGCCGACGCGCCGCGCTAAATAACAAGTAGATTGTATTTTTCTTCGTTTGCGAGCAGAAAAGTTTACTAGTTTTTTTTTTTTATTTCTCGTCGAAATAGGAACACTTGTTGACGTTTATTGCTATGGTTAAAATAAATATAGAAGAAAAGGTTAACGTAACTTCTGAGTATATTTTAAACATTGCATGACAAAAATGTTGAAATTATCATAAAATAATTTAAAATAGCACAAGATTGATCTTATCAGTCTCAACTGATTATTGAAAGACGATGTAAAATTAGTAAACAATGAAGCAAATAATTGCACTACACTCTTTTGCAAGTGAAATCGGAGGTTATATTACTCCAATTATACACAATCTGGAGTAAGTTAATCCATTCGATGTCTCGCGCAAAAATCTGCCAAGTGGTGTTGATAAAACATTGAAAGCTCAACAGTGAATATGTTCGCGGAGGAGTAAGAGTAATTGTTTCGCTTCAATTATCTTCTCGGATATTGTATTCGCCTGCCGGAAGCTTATAGAAATACTTGCGCGGTTTATAAGCTTCTGTCGCAGCTGTGACTTTTTATGAGCGAATCTGAAATGAAAACAAATTCGTTTTTTTGATATTATGAACAAAAACAAGAACATAAAGTTATAAGGTAATTATGTTTAAAAGAGTATAGAAACTAATAATATTAATTTCAATATCACGTAATTTGGCAGGTTCATTGAATTTTCCTCTTACGCAACTCCCCTTATATAAGACAATAAAATTTGCATATAAGACACGTATCGTTTTGACATGCCGTTGGCGCGCAAAAGTCAGCCCTCCCCCCGACAGTGACGAAAAGACCTTTTCCACGTCCTAGCATCGTTCTTGCTTCATTGGCATTCCGCGAGCTTGTTCATTCAAAAATTCGAGATATCGCATTTGTCCTCCTTTCTTTCTCTCCGCGCTCAGACGAGGTCGATCCCAATTTTAAACTTGAAGCCTAGTCGGTCCTTTTTCCCTCTGCGCAGAGAGCTACACAGTCCACCCCTGCCAAAGTCGATTTGCAACTTTTTCCTGATCTTGCATGCTTTACCCTTAAACCAGTTTAGTCTGCTGCGTAGAGAGGGAGAGGGAGAGGGAGAGGGAGAGGGAGAGGGAGAGGGAGAGGGAGAGAGAGAGATAGAGAGAGAGAGAGAGAGAGAGAGAGAGATAGAGATAGAGAGAGAGAGAGAGAGAGAGAGAGAGCTACGAGTTGTACATGACAAACACGAGGGGTAATGCGTTTCTTTTAGCGGCGCGGAGTTCCGTCCGGCGAGGTGAATGCGCTTGAGGAGCAATTTGCAGAGACGTGGGGCGAAGCGAACGACGAGGGAAATATCAATTTCAATGGAACATTTTCTAATGGGAATTTTAAGCAGATTTTAATGGCAAAAGACGTTTTAAGGAGAATGAGCAAATCTCTGCAGATTTTGCACTAGTGTAATTACTGTTCGTTACTCGCAGGGGTAGAATTTCTTTCCAATATTCAGAGATAGATTAATAATTAGTTCTTCTCAGTTGAAACTAATCGTATAAATATTGGAGTAGTGTTAAATCCGTTTCGTCATTTACAGACTGTAAAATTTAGTAAAAAGTTCTTGTTCAATTCGCGATTCGATTGCATTTTTACGATGCAAAATTTAACGCGAAAGCTCAAATTTACATTTATAAATTGATTGTCAATAAACAAATGATTAATAGTCATTATTGAAATGATTGCACGCAATTTTAAAGTTCTATAAATGTATTCGATTTGAAAGTAATTTTCATAACTTTAATTTCAATATTCACTGTGTTAAATTAAAGCTGTAATTAAAAATGAGTAATTCCGATGCTTTGGCGCAATAATAAACTGGAATTATTTACAGGCACGTAATAACGAAATCGATAAAAATCCCTCTTACATTACATTTTTTACATAAAATGTATTATATTCGCCGAGAACTTCTCCATAAATCTAACAAAAGTTTCTTCCTCCAGCCGTTAATTTCGCAGCACTTACAATTTTTCGCATAAAACGTCGTCTGTAACTTCCGGTGTATATCCGCTGTCCCCTCTCGTTGAAAACTCATTAAGATTTCGCTTCATTTTGGAGCCGACGGATATTAAAATCGATTCGCGTGACCTTCCTTATCCTCCGGTTCCTTCCATTCTCCCGACTCGATGTAATGAAAAAAAAAAAGAGGATACAGGCTGGTATCTCCGCGTCAAAGGATTCCAAGACGAAGGGAAATAAATATCGACGCGAACTTGTCGCCGAGCGGGAGAGAAATATCATAAAAAGCGCGCCGTGCACAAAGGCCCGAGGAGGAGGATTTTTTGCTAATAGTCGACGCTTACGCGGTGGTGCAATTTTTTAATATTAATGCGCGACATAGTTCACTCTCGCCGTATCAATATTTACGGCAAGTAAATACGGACGCGAGACTTTCTTTCCGTTTCTTCGCGGGGGAGGGGGTGGGGGCTCGTTTTAGAAATTGCTGCAGATCTCGATTTTAATTTAGCAGTTTCTTTGCGGTGTTCTCTTCCCTGTTTTTCGGTGTTATGTGCCCGAGTCGAATGAGTTTGCCGTCGCCAGGGGTGAAATTGTTAATTAATTAGTTTATGCTGCTGAAGTGGTCATTTTTATGCCGCGCGTAAACGTTATTTCCGAAGGAAAACCGGGGGCTGCGCGCTTTAATTATTGTGCTTTTTCAATTTGTTCTTCTCCATGTTTACAATTTCAAATGAAAAAATTGAATCAGCAAACAACATGTTCAAATTCATCGCTGTAAGAACCGCTGCACTGAGAGAAGTTTTAGAGTTAAATTTATTTTAAAATGTCCTATAACCTCTTAAAAACTAATTTTTTAACTTTTCAAACTATACTTTTAAATAAAAAAAACATATTTATTAATTTATAAATTAATTTATTTAATAATTTATTCATGTATTTATTTATTTACTTCTTCCTTTATTTATTAATTTATTTAAAATTGATCACTAAATAGAAAGCAGCTATATTCTGCTTCAAAAGCGTAACGAAGATACGCAATGCTTAGCTAGCGACTAGCCAAAACTAAACCAGAAATTGCATTCTGGCTATTCATTAGTCAAAAACTGCGTAAGATTTCTACAAAAATGATGTGCTCTTTTAGCGAAAACCTAAGAAAAATCGATTTTTGTTTAATCACTTATAACTTCTCAACTATCAACGGTGCAGTATTTTAGCTTCCAACGTTTGAAAACTGAGATCAAATCCTATCGATTAAAAATCAGGAAAATCCATTACCCAAATGTCGTACACCCTCCTTGTCAGTGTGCAATATAAGCTTATTGTAACATTTTACCCATCGAAATAGTAAGTATTGAAATTATTTGCTTTGCTTCGCGAAGGACTAATTAACAAAAGCACCGTTCGACCAGATTTTCTCGATTTTTGGCAGTCGATCCTCGTAAGGGATTAAAAGTTTTATACGCGCAGAGGGAAATAACGTTGGCTGCGCTCGCGTACAAATAGATGGGAAATAATTTGCGATTTTCCGCGCTCGGCGCTATCAAAATCTGCAATTTTAATACCGAACGAATCTGACAATAAAATTACAAAAGCTCTCCCGCTCATCCTCTTGTATTTCCCAGTCCCTATTTATCGCGATCGAGTCGAATTATCCGTTGAACGGTTTGTTTTTAATATTAAAAAAAAAAAGAGGAAGATCAAAGAGAGCGCGGCTTTTCGCGCGGAGCGCAATAATCGAGCCCGGAAAATGCAGGAAACGGCGGAAAAAAAACTCCGGCGAATGTAATCGAAGCTCTAGGGGGGCGGCCGGAAAAAGGATAATTAGAACCTCGGCATATAATACAGTGGAAATTCGCGTGCGCCGAAATACAAAAGTGTGCGCTGTGTGCCCGTTCTGGCGCCGCGGGCGGATATCATAATCGTTTACATCTGCGCTTACCGGGGAGCCTAGCATTAATAAACATGAGCATTATTCATGTAACATTCCGTCTGGCGCATTTACCAATTTAACTAATTGATTTCAAGCTCGCTGCGTGTGTATATGCCGCGGAGCACGCAAGGCAAACGCGCCGAGTCGAAAATCAAATTTAAGCGAAACACATATTTAATTATTGGACATTCGCATAATAAATATATTTATATATTTACTGACGTGCACGTCGGTGCGAGATATACATGAAATTAGTTGAAATTTATTCGCCATTGGGCTGATTTCGTTCGCCGCTCGATATATGCGGATACGTACGTCGGCGATCGGGGCGCGTTTTTAATTTCTTTTTAAACTTCGGAGCTGACCGTATGAAAAATTTTGTTTTATAAACGATCCTGGAAAATTTGGAGCTTTATCGAAATTGCATTCGGAATCGGCTTACCGGCGTATATCACGCGAAATAAAATTGTTTATTGTAAAAGTGTACTTGTGAAAATCGGTAATGTGCAATAATTCGAGAATCTTTCTGAAATAGTAATATCCGCGTGAGAGATTTAATTAATGCGTTATTTTTATTTAAACTTTTTCCTCGAATGCACGCACATCGAGATAAATTATGGAAGCATGTTAAATTTCAATATTCAATGTTTGCGAGAATAAAAATAAAATTAATTGTTCGACGTATCGATACAGTAATATCGTGGAATTCTTTTATGATTTTTGCACTTGAAAAATATTTAACAATGAATATTAATATATTATTTTTACAAACATTACGCTGGACATGTGAATAATTAAAATGAATTCTCATTATTTAAACTCAAATAAAGTTTTCGCTGATCAAGTTACAATGCGTATACATAAATATTCAAAAGTTAATACGAGATTTTATTTTAATTGATTTTTAAGCAAATACGATATGCGGAATTAAAAAAAAAACAGCAAAAAGTAGTTTTACTCGGCGACCGAAGCCGTATCTATATTTTTGCAAAGAAACGAGCGCAGCTGCGAAGCATTATATTTTCACCCAGATTTTTTAGGACGGATGTTATTCAAGGAATTCGAGGTATTCGAAGAGAAGCGCAAAATATCAAGGCAATGCAAGTGGCCTGAAAAAGTGTGACGTTTCGAGGCTCTACTTTTCGATATCATACTTTTTGCATCTGTGCAGTTTGCAGCGTATAATAGCATTTTCGAGTCTTCCTGCAGTTATTGGAAGAATTGCTTGCATGAAATGGGGTGATTTTAAAAAATTCTGCCAAACACGTAAAATGCAATTTAATAACTATCGAAAAAATATTTTACCGAAAAAGAAATTTAAAATAATGTATTTTTTACGAGCTATTTTCTGCGAATTCCACTTTCAAAATAGTTTCCCACCTTACACTTCAAATTGTTGACATTTGTTTCGCGTGTTTGGACTCTTCGACTTCAGGCAGTAAAATTTGTTACCCGAAGA